>JAWPHD010002561.1:0-17500 GCA_037043455.1 Cyrtodaria siliqua
TTGACTGTAATATTTAATGACCATAGAAACTGCAGGGGAAATCCAACGAACTAGTGCCTCGGAATTTGAATCTGAAGCCTATTAAACACATTATCCTACCATCATTATATCACAGCTTACTACCCTTCAAACAGAAAAATTACTATAACGCGATATAAACTTCCACTTTTAAATTTAACAATATTTAATTGTTCATTTAAATTCTGGAATGAGTAAAACACGGAGTATGAAAGGAGATGGTGATAGTTTGGACCATAGAAGATGAATTGGATATCGACCTTCCAGTGTGCAAGGGGTCATTCTACAGCATTTATTCCCAAACTTGCAGTATTGTCAGACTTCACAGACAATATTCTTGTTCTTATTTATAAATTAAAAGAAAATCCAAAATGGATGGGATATGATCGGATATATATACCATGTACCATCAAGCACGGGTCCAAAATCTGAATTCGATACAGAACGAAACTTATGTTTCAAAAACATTGTAGAGGAGGACGTAGGCGATAATACAGACAATGTGAGCTTGTTTGTTGACAATATATTGCGAGGGCTAGATGTCGGGGTCAAAGTTGTAGCGGTAAAACGCGTTGGCACAAAGAACCCCGTGGACGTTAACATAGCTCAGTCCCATACTAAGCAGTATTACAGACCGGTTATCGTAACCTTGGAGTCCAAAGAGCAGACGCATGTCGTGCTTAAACGTAAACGTAACCTGAGGGAAATTGAACAGTTCAGCAGCATCTTCATTGTGAAGGATAAGACGAGGCACGAACGAATTATTGAGGCCAACATGCGAACAATTGTGAACAAAATTGAGGGACTTCGGGTACGTGGTGGACGCGTCATTACACAACAACAATAGGACAACAGCCAGTCGCGGCGGCTTGCGAACTTAACAATTGCCGCGTGGAATGTGAACGGATTCTATATAACAAATACAAATAATTCGAGTCGTATACTGAGAGAAAATATTATAGATTGTCTAAACTGTGATATAATTTCAATTTGTGAAACACACTTAAGAAACGATGAACAGTTAGCTGTTCCTGGGTATCAATGGATAGGTCATAATAGGACAAATTTATCACCAACGGCGGTGCGCGGTTCTGGGGGCGTCGGATTTTTAATAAAACTAAGTATTTTAACGCAATATGAATACTTATTCTATACCTAATTTATACATCCAATCGTAGACGCTCTTTCGAGTCATGTGACCGTACAATATATTTCCGTATCGGGACGCACGCGCGTACAAAATATCCCGTATTTTGTTCGTATTGTACGCTTCACAGGTTCCATGTTAAACCTATGATAAAGACCGAAACGCGTGAAAAGGTCCGAATAAAAATCAGAACCGACAGGCTTCTGTCATTACCTAACCATAAATTGTTGTCAAGTAATGAAAACCTATCTATTGCACATATTTTTATTTAATTTTCCTTTATAACAAAAAAAAAACACAAAAAACTAGCATAATATATCATTGTTTGAAACTGACCTTCGGTAGTATTTAATCACTGTTGACAACGGAGAAATGGGCATTCTTTCAAGCAAATAAAGCTTGAGAGTAAGCCATGTCGAACACAATATATAAAATACATAGACCTACATGCAATTGTGCTTTCGATGTTCATAGCGACTTGCTTGAAAGCATGAAACAAACGAAAGTTATATCCGAATTATAAATGATTGGTTAAAATAAAGGTATAGAATAAAAAGGTTACTTAACATGGTTCTGTACAATACGGGATATATTTGGACTCGTACACAGCTGGAAAAAATCATATTGGACTCGCCTAACGGCTCGTCCAATATGACTTTTCCAGCTGTGTACTCGTCCAAATATATCTCCGTATTGTACAGAACCATGTTAAATAACCTATAAGTAGTACTCGATTGTTCCACCGAGGACATATTATGGATTAAACTGACGGATAAAACCGATGACGAAATCGGTATATTTTTATGCTCGTGTTATCTATCTCCTTCCGGTTCGAGTCGTGGTGATGTATCACAAACATTCTATGATATGCTAGTATCACAAATCTATCAATATCAGGAGGACAAACCACTCATAATCCTTGGAGATCTGAATGGACGTATTGGAGATTTACAAGATTTTAATGAAAATATAGACTCCTTACCGAAACGATTGTCCATTGATAAAATACGTAATCCTTTCGGAGATCAATTGATTCAGTTTTTAAAAGACACAAGGACATGTGTACTTAACGGGAGAGGAGATCAAAGTGACGATAATTTCACGTGTGTTTCCCCTAAAGGCAAGTCGGTTGTAGACTATATCATTACACCTCACTCACAGTTACAATATGTCACCAATTTTCGCGTGCGGCTCGTGACAAACATAATGCAGAGGTTTAACATATTGACCGACCGTGCTACGATACCAGATCACTCCGTTTTACAATGTACTGTTAATCTTTCACTATATGAAAGTAGCGTGGAAATTACGGATAATATGAACGATGATGGTGAATTAAACAGAGGTAATGAAAATGTGTTTCGAAAATATGATGTAAAAAATATACCTAATGGAATGTTTGACAGTGAAGTGTGTCGGGATCAAATTAACGCGCTTATTACGAGGCTTGAGATTAGTGATAAAAATCAATGCGAAATAGACGCTCTGTATAGTGATTTCATGCAAATTGTTCACTCCGAAATGGACAGTAAACTAAAACATAAAGATATAAGACCCATTGCAAATAAACGCAAAAAGCATGAAAAATGGCAAGAATCCAGCAGATCCCTTAGGGCATAGAGGTATAAACCTAATGTCGACAATTGCTAAACTGTTTAATGGAATTCTCAACGTAAGAATAGTAAACTTTTTAAACATGAACAACATTCTTTGTGAAGAGCAAAACGGTTTTCGTAAACTGAGATCATGTCTTGACCATATTTATTCTCTTACCACCATTATTCGTAGTAGAAAGTTGAGAAAACAGCCTACGTTTCTGTGTTTTATAGACTTTGCCAAGGCATTCGATTCAGTAAATAGAGAGTGTCTCTGGTTTAAATTATTAAATGTCGGTATTTCTGGTAAAATGTACAATATAATCAAATCTCTGTTTAAAAGCATAGAAGCATGCATACGAGTTAATAACATGTTAACAGACTGGTTCTCGGATAACTCCGGTGTTGTGCAGGGAAATAATCTCGCACCTACAATATTTGCGATATTCGTTAACGACATTGCATCAGAAATAAACAGTCTTAACACTGGTGTTCAACTTTTAAATGGAGAACGACTCAGTTTACTGATGTACGCAGATGATTTTGTTTTAATAGCGGAGACACCAGAAGACCTTCAAATAATGCTAAACACTCTTTACAACTGGACAAATAGGTGGCGCCTTGCAATTAACACTGACAAAACCAAGGTCATGCACTGCAGGAAACAAAACAGCAAACAGACAGACTTTCATTTTAAATTCGGGGACCTAGATATTGCAGCCGTGAGTTCGTACCGTTATCTGGGATTTGATATAAACGAATCACTTAATTACACACATGGTGTGAAAATACTTAACGACGCAGGCGGCAGGTCACTCGGTGCGCTTACGGCCAAGCATTTTGCAAACAAGGGATTTAATTTTAACACTTACGAAAAACTATATAATAGTACAGTTATTCCGGTCACCGATTATGCCGCAGGTGTGTGGGGCTATAAACAATACGATGATCTGGACAGGCTGCAACACAAAGCCATTCGAACATTTCTCGGTGTGGGAAGGCAAACGTCATTGGCGGCTCTAGATGGAGATACAGGGTGGGACAGCCCACGGTTAAGACGACACTGCGACATAATTCGTTTATGGCACAGACTGGTAAGGTTACCGCCAAATCGAATAGCCCATCGTGTGTTAATGTGGGACCTTAACAACACTGTACATTTAAGAGACACTTGGTGTTCAGATTTGAAAGTCATACTAGATGAATGCAACATTGTCAACTTTTTTGAAATTGACATCGTTAAAAATGTGTCTCTTCGTTATTTATTAAATATTGTTAAAACAAAGTTGAAACAAAAACTCACTACGAATTGGCAAGCTGATGTGATAAAATCACCAAAACTAAGGACTTATAAACAGTTTAAAACCGACTATACACGAGAACACTATTTAGACAGGCAGTTGTCGTTTAAACAGCGATCAGCCATTGCTCGTTTCAGATGTGGTGTTTTCCCCCTCGCTGTTGAGCTCGGTCGATACAGACGCCCCCAAGTACCGATTGAGAACAGGCTATGTAAAACGTGTGATGAAAGGAAAGTTGAAGATGAAACGCACTTCCTGGTAACGTGTAAATATTACCACGAGCTTCGAAATAAACATTTTGGCGATACTGGTGGAACTGGTAGTGACACTGATGTTTTCAACAATATAATGAAAAATGTAGATTGTAAAATATTAGCAAACTTTTTAATTGAAGCATTTGATGAACGTATTGAACTACTTAAACGCTAAGACAGAACAATAACTGTGTGTGTTAAATGTGATTAAAGGCGTATTTATGCATGATACACTCTTAACTGTCATTTAACTGTATGTAAAATAGAATCAGTATTCCAAGCTGTGAAATCATTATATAGGATCTGATTATAACAATACAAGGAACAGTTCTACAATAACAGAGTTTCAATCAACTGAGTGTATAATACGTTGGTTAAACAGAACGTTTGTAACAGTTAATATTGCCAGGAAGATGGCAATGAAATAAACACTCAATGACCATAATTTGTTAAAATGATAGTGCTTCGTAAGCCTCTGCAGGCTGGCTGTTTAACTAATATTGCTTTAATGTTGTATTACATGTAGATTGTTGTAAACAGGTTGCACTTTAATAAATAAAATATATATATATATATAAACATTTTTTGTATAAAAGGCACACTTTCTGTCATATAAGTATTCTTTCTGATATTATGTTTACATCAATAATGTTGAATTTATGTCACGTACTGTATGATTGACACTGATCATGCCTAAAATATGCATTTAATTCGAAATTTCACTTGACCATATCCCATCCATTTTGGATAAAAAAAATTAAAGATGGCGAACCAATAGTCTTTTAAGGATAAGTAGCGAGCGACAAAGCCAACAAGTCTATTATTGAGAGATCGAAAAACTTGGGAAAAGGTGAAACAATTATCAAAATCGGATGCTAAACAAACAAATATGACCATTTGAATGTTGTGGGAGGCGCCATAATGAGAACTATGACGTCATAGTTCCAAATAGCAATCAATGGAACATTGATAAATATCACTTAAAGCAAAGAAAATCTCTGCAAACGAATGCAAAATCCTTTGTTTTCCTATAAATCCATACATATTCATGTAAATATTTCATATGTGGTCATTTAGAACTATGAGGTCATAGCTCTTAAAATGACGGCTTTCATATCCCTTCAACAAATAATCATATCTTCTTTGTTTATCATCTGATTTTGATAATTATTTCCCCCTTTACCATGTTTTCAGAACTCTCAATCATAACGATTGTTTGACTGTGTTGCTACATTTCTTTTAAATGGGATCAACTTTATAACAGATCATGATTACCCGAGCGAAATCATTGATGCCAATAAACAGTTATACAATAATTAGAATGGAACCGAAGTATGGGAATCACGCATCTGCTTAATAAAATGTTCTGCACAACTGATCGTCAACGGTAAGTAACAAGGTAAACGAAAAGTATGCGACATCACATATAGAAGGATTGACAATATGGGTATCCGCCTTGGAAAGGAAAGTGGCAAAAAAACTATTGGGATTTAAACCAGATTCTAATGTGCACCAAACCTCACTCTGACCCTTTTGTCGTCCCAATGAAACGGGACAGCGTTAAAAAAGAAATCCAGGACAGGCCATATCCTCTAGCAAGCTAGGCAGCATTTATAGGCAATATAAGTACTAATATAATACAAAGATGATCATGAACGTATGAATCAAGTAAAATAAAGCCTAGAAAGCCATCAAGTTTAAAATATATTGTAGAAAAGTTATCATGCCCAAGGATCTTAAGAAGTTGGTAAATTACGTCACCATAGTCTAAGTCAGGTTGTGATAGTCCTTGTTGTATATGACTTCTTAAATAACTTTTATTGCGATAATACACATCTACAAAAGTTTTTCGGATTTTATGGTAACGGTAGCCCTGATGGAGTAGGTGTTTAGCTATACAAAGTTTACGAATATTAAAGCCCTCATATCTATGCTTTATTGAAAACGGTGAACATGAACAAAAAACGGTCAACATGAACAAAAAGAAAGATGATATAAATACAATGATGTACAACAACCGTTTACATAGCATCATAGACAAGGTGTACAGTTTGAAGAAGACGAGACTTGTGAGTAAAACATAAACAAACAGATATTGTTGACATAATTTGTAAATTGGAGAAAGAATATGGGCATGACTGACAATATATTTCATTCCAAATGAGCTAGTTAAAAATACTATTAACAACAGTAAACGGGTTTTTATATCACCTAGTTTTTTCCAAATCTTTGATTATGTAGTTAGAAATGTTTTATAATGAAACATATTTACATTTTGTGTAAGAGCAAAATGATAGATACAATAAAAGAAAGAAATAAACCCATTACATTTGGACATAATTTAAGCGGACCGTATACATATTGTTGTTTAGGAGTAAGGCAAGAAAAGCCATTTTTATTTGCAAGGTTATGAAATGATATTAAAGAGCAATTAATAGAATTAGGATAGGAACGTATGGATGTCGTTTTATATTGTATTATGCTTGCTTTTGTATGTAGATGATACTGTAAGGTTTTCAGAAATCAAATGTTTTTTTCACCATTTACATAATTGTTATTACATATATGATATTTTTATAGATGTTTAAAATTCGTCTTCTAGAATTCTGTCATTGCAACATTGTTTTTTATACAATATTTTTCTTTTTCTAAAATCGTTTTAAAAACTGATAAACAGCGTTTGTAAAGTTACAGCTGGTTTAGAACATTTATTATCATAATAACAAACAACATAGTACCCATAACCACAATCAGTATGATATACCTCCGTAAATGACTTTTCAGGACTGCAGAAAATCGAACAAATAGTTTCAGTTAATGCTTCAATGTCAGTATATATTACAAATTGAACCATTTTCATTTTTTTTCTGTCATTTTTACTGCTTTTGATTTAATATACTATTTGAATATTGCATGAAATATAGATTAACGATAGTTAGCATAAAACATAACAACAGTTATGCTATTTAAAAAAGGGGAATGCTACCTACATCCCATCATTTTAGTGCAATGGTAACAATCTAGATACAGTCGACATAATTAGTTATTTGAGAATTATTTTCATTTCTAGTTTCTCGTTTTCTAGTACAATAGATACCCTAGCAGGGCAAGCTGTCAATCTGTATTTCAACTTATCACATATCTAAATGCACTGATAAAAGTACAGCACACCAAATGCAGCACAGGATGTGCTTCTCTAGGGTTATCGCATAACAGCGGTCAGTAAACAAAAAGGGTACGGCTGGAGAAATTTGGAAATCGTCAAACACGATAAATATAAAACAATATTGAAGTCTCGGTTTGATTGAGACTGTTCATGAACGACAGGGAAAACTGCTAGCTACCGTTCGCGCTCTCTAGTCTCGGGTTGAATATATTTAAAATGTCAATAGTACGAAATTATGAGCCACCCCAAAGATGATATGCATATGACGGTGAACATTGAACATTTAATGTGGTATTTTCAGGGTAAGGTCGGACGAAAGTAAGGACGAACACATTTATTCCTATATAGCTCAAATTTCTTCAAAGCGCTTATAACTATACCTCTATTTAGATTCTACAACTTGGTTAAATCAGAGTACTCGCTAATGGTGTGTGTAGGTCTTTCATTTCCTGAAAAAATACGTAAGCATAGGTCTAAATCAAATTTATGTAGGCTGTTTTAAACCCTTTTACTATTTTCTCTAAGTAGACAATGTAGTAAATGCGAAAGAAAGATTGTATGGCTCTATATTTGTGTCAATGCTAAACCTTTTTATTGATTCATCAAACATGCATTCAATGTTACTGAAACATAAATGTTCAGTTTAAACCAATAATCAATAATTCCAAGGTCATACCGCTGTTGTTTCTAATCTGATATGTCTAAATTTCAAACTTGTTTTGAGCTTAAAATATTATTAACATCCTGCCAATTCTTTAGTGAAACATGCTTTAAGAAGTGAGACGTGAAAGTATTCAGTGCTTTCTGGACAGCTTATAAATATTAAATCATCGACCGACATAGTTAAACTAATTTCTGTTTGATGATACGTTACGTCGTCGACCACGAGACTAGGACCTTTTGTTCGGGCGCTTGTTTGAGCCAAAGGTTTTTCGGACTTTTTAGACAAATTCAACTTTGAACTAAATAAATTCTAAATCAGTCTATCAGACATTTTTAGTGGTAAAAAATACCTTATTTTCCAAAATCGGTTGAGAAATAAATATTTCACGTGCGAAAGTTATTTTTGATAAGATGTCTTTCAGTACAAAATTCTGCTGTGTCAAAAATTAGATTTATTTTTTTTAGAATTTGTATCCAAAAATGGTTTTAATATGGTGGACTAACATAAATGAAGATATCCTGAAAGTTTTATAGCAAACTATTGAGGCTAACTAAAGTTATTTGAGATTTTTTTACTTTTCTGCTGTTTCAGCAACACGGAGTTTACATGGGAAAAGATCCATCAAAAAAGCATTTTGGCTGTAAAATATATACTTCTCAACAGATTTTCAAAACTAAGGTGTTTTTATTTACCACTAAAATGCCAATTCCAATGATGTATAATTTATGTACATATTTTTTTTAATTATTTGATTATGTTATGGCTGAAAAACCTTTGGCTCAAACAAGCGCCCCAAACAATAGTTGATTTTATACAAAATCCAGTTGTGTGATTCTTTTAAAGACTTTAGCGATTTTGGGTAGTAGTATCCACCTTTCTCTTTCGCACCAAGACATACTCTTTTCAAACTGGACTGAATGTCACAAGGTTTCCGGGACCAAACACCCTGTTGGGTATCCATCAAGATTGTTTGCTTGTCGAAATGACGCTTCTGCTTATATGATGTACTCATGAATCTAAATAGGATTGGAGTGACACCAATCGATTATGTTTATCATACTGCTTAATTGCAGAGACCATGTGGGCATATCTCCAGATTTCAGCTTTTTGTCAGAATCGAATGAACGCTTTGAGAGGTTATATTCATTACAAATGTGACAGGAGATGGTCAGATGGTTAAAAAACTATTTCTACTGAAAAAATGTTTGAAGCAAAATATCTGTGGGCTGTCAGGTGTTGTAGATGTGTGGCTAATTAAATGAGACTATCGTTTTAAGTGCCCGTGGCGTTGTTATTGACTCGCATCGTTTAATGTAGGCCTAACACAATTAAACATAGGCTTTTGCTTCTTTATGTTCATATATATATACATGATCATCTTTGTATTACACATATTTTGCATATGAATGCTGCCTAACTTGTTATATGATATAGCGTGGTGGGGATTTTTCTATTTACAATGTCACGAGAATTACAATAGGATGGAAGTGAGGTTTGGTGAACCATAGAACCTGGTTTAAATCCTCCTATTTGCCACTGATTGTTCCAATTAGGTTTCATTGCGGTAGCCATGTAGTGAACCCGTTTATGTTTGAAGTGTCGCATATTTTGATTCTTTTAATTTGAAATGTTGATTGTTTTGATAGCTGGTCTTTGGTGGATTGCGTTCTACATTTCAGGTTCGACTTCTATACCTGATTTTGTGCATGGACGTGTGATGCAAAGTTTTATTCAATTGAAATACTGTGGTTGTTTAGACAGACATTATATTACGTCTTCAGATACCTCGCCGAAATGTGAGCTTTGTCAATGCCCATAGTAGTGCACAATTTGTACCGATTTTACGAATCAGAGGATTTATTGCTCTTTAGTCCTTAACAAAGATAAAACCATAACATCTACGATTCTCACAGCTAGCACAGGATGTGTGGCTTTAAGTTGAGTACTTCACCTCGAAAACACCAATTTTAACCTATAGGCATTAAGCATGACTCCTTTTATAAAACACTGTTTTAATGATCATATGGACATGACGATTATGCTGTTTGTCTTGTTTGGCCATTCACAAGTATGTCATTTAAAATCTACGTCTTGCGACTTCACATCATTCGTCAGTCTAACGATGAAACTCGTCTTGCGAGGACATTATTACACAAGGCTTTCTTAAGAATAGTAAGAACACTTTTTTTCTAAGCTCCGAAGTGTTTATAATGTGTGCCACACGACAGTGGCCAACTTTAGTTGGACATCGATATCAACACTTTAAACAATTTCAATCTTACCTCAATATTATCGTCTAAGTCAACCATTAATTTGAATTATCTACACAGTCCTGTGTGGTCTGAAATATAATGACGATAACCCATTTTAAATACGCATGCTTATTGATAGCTTCATATTGACATTTAGCCACCATTGACAATTTCAATCCTAAATTATTAACAATGTATTGTTCACAAGGCCACGAAAGCTAACGATCGATTTAAAACTTATTCATGAAACTTATAGTAAGATTCCCGATTTGAAAAATGATAAGTACTGCAAGCAATTTGCAAGCATGTATGACGTTTGTATACTCGTATATTTACAGGTACCCTGGTAGAGATTAAGTTTACATAAAAACATAAAAACATTTATTTATAAATAAATTTACATATATGTTATATTTAAACATTTAGATATATGTTATATTTAAACATTTAGGACAGCGTAGTGTTTGAATAGTGTATGTAAAAAGAGTTTAGAAACCTTTAGAAATACATATTAGTTGTCACTTCTTTTTATTTAAACGTTATCTTACACCTTTTTGATTTACAGAACTCAAATAAGTGAGCTTTTCCAATTCTGATATTGCTTTACATTGAATACAAGCAATGGCTTATTCGAATATCAAAAATAGTTTCATATCTCAGACAAACCACAAAAGAACGCTAGAGACCGTTTTAAATAAATGCAATCTTAAAATGGACATATTTACATTTTTTCCAACCTCTTTCTACATAAAATTATCAAACGGTATGCTGTTTAAGGGGATTCATTTATATAAAAAAAATCGAAAGCTTCTCCATGTATTATTTGACATAGTCAGTGTTCACCACATTTCTTGAATAAATATTGTTGAAAGGGACACATGGCAATCTTGAATTATTTATAATGCATTGAAGTTATTTATCCAGTATCATGTTGACTTTAAATCTGCTTGCATATAATTGAATAAATTGTAAGGTTATATATGACGGTCGCTTTTTTGTGATTGAGGCAGACCACCCACTTTTTTCTGAGTAGAACCAGTACCGTAAGAATCGAAGGATAGGCGAAACTGGCAATGGTGCGTTTCTTTTTTCCCTTAAAGAAACTAACCAAAAACCGCAAAATTACACTACAAAACCATTTATCAAAACTCTATCCATGTGTTCAGGTCATATACGAATGTATATCTGCCGATTAAAAGAATAGGTTTGTTCGCGGGCTCTTAAAATACCCGTGGCTGAATATGCGTAAAATGAATTGTGAGTTGGTAATTCTTAATTCGACGCTCCAGTCTCTATTATGTATTACATAGTTTACTTCTTTGCGCGTTTTCCTATTGTTACTGGTAACGTCAAGAACTTAGCAACGATTGCTAATGACCACGCGAAGCTGCTATACATATGCCCAAAACATGCATTGTATAAATAATATAATATATAATATAATGACTGAAAAAATACTTACTTTGTCATCTGCACTATGACTAATGTAAAAACATTAAATTATTAAATATAATATATAACGTATATGTGTAAACAGTTTGACGGTTTAGCGAAAGACTGTTGTATCTTCTCCTTTATTTATATCTAGTACCAACAGTGTTGCGTTCAACCCTCGAACTGATTAAATGGGAAATTCCAATTCTATTTATATATACAAGTCACTGTTAAAATATTTGTAACCGTGTGCGTCGGGTTGTATCGTCTGCTCAGATCAAATAAATTGATAGCATAGTATATTGCGGTATGAGTGGTGGTGGGGTGGGATTGGGGTGGGTGTGGGGGTGCAAGTTATTGTAGTGACTAAAAAAGTGATAATTAATATGTAAAGAAGTTAAGTGTATAAATGCATTATGTATGCATGCAAATTTGCTTACATATTTCATAAGTAAGCGTCTACTTTAAGATAACAAAAATTCTTATAATAATAGTGCAAACAGTTAACAGTAGATTAATCAAATATCGTAACAATCAAATGTCTCTATTCCTAAATAACAGTAAATGACATATGGCGAACTGTATGAAAACTGTTGGGCATTTCTCAATATTAATTGCAATTTATTTAGTATATTATTACTCTTTAGTGTCTTGCAACTTTGCAACTCCACAAGGATTATTTTAATATCCTGTATTTACAAGCCGTAGAATGCGACACTTTAAATAAACGTGAGGACGAATGCGTCATTTCCAAGCATATATCAACAGTGTTTGAGAACGCCTTTTTTTACAATAGTACACATGACATTGTGGATGTTATGCACTTAAACCGGACTTCTTACATCCTACAGTTGATATAAAATATATAGATATGACCTGGATATGGTGGATGGGACTGGAGGAAAACTATGTTCCATTAAACATCTCTGTATTCATTATTTCATCTGACATGTATTGTTTGGGTAGGCCATTCTTCATATGCTAAAGAAAATTGTTCTAAAATTAGAATAATGTAAGGTCATATATGACGGTCGATTTTTTGTGGTGGACGCAGGCCACCCACTTTTCCTGGGTAGAATCAGTACCGTACACCTCCCGTTATCCGTAATAATCGACACTTCCTCACTTACAAGTCGAGCTCCCAGTGGGATTCGAACCCGCAACGGTGAGAGGCTGTATTAGATGTAAGAAGCAAGTCCCGTTTAAGTGCATAACATCCACAATGCCATGTGTACTGTGCATAACGTCTACACTGTCATTAAACCAGAGTTTTTTTATAATTAGTTTTACAGGAGATTTTGGAAAAAAAATGCAGTAGGAGGAGGAATCAAAAATAAAAATAAAAATGGGTGAAATAAAGTCGATAAAAAAAAATAGGAAATTTCAGATTTTTTTTTTCTTCATAAAACAAGTTTTTCTCGTAACATTAATATTTAATGTATTGCTTCATTTTTTATGTTGATTTTTTTTCAAGTTGTTTTGCATATACACTGTAAATGTAACCAACATCCACTTTATGTTAAAACTGCCTACATGTTATCTCAAATTCACAAACTCTTATCTCAAATTCACAAACGTTCTTAAAAATACCTTCCACTCTTGAGAATTGGTTTGTTGACTGTCAAATTAATATATTTTTGAGTATGTATTTTACAGAAATTATCACAAATTTGCTATTAAACACACTTCAAATCGAAACAAAATGTAATATATAAACTTGAAATTATTGAATGATCTATAATTAATAAACTTGAAATTATTGAATGATCTATTGAATTATCTATAATTGCAAGAATAATAAATATATTTTTCCCTGACATAGGTCAAGACTAAGAATATTCTCATCTCAAGAAAGGTTTATGAATGTATATTAAAGAGACTAAATTAATACTTCAATTTCCGACCTTACAAAGTAAATACTAAAATGAGATATAGGGTCCTATAGAAACCACAGCGTCCGAACGCAATAGCATCGTAGGTCCGCACTGTACTGCAAACAAGGACTTGAAAATACAATGAAAGAGACTATTATCCTGTCTTCAGCGCCCAAATAGACAAGACAGTGTAAACAAAATTACATCCCATCAAAAGTAATTATCTAACAATAAAGTCCACATACAGAGAAACTAACTAAAGAAACACATACAAACAAATAAAAATAAACATCTCAGGATGTATCCAGAATAAGTCATAACTAAAGTCATAATCCAAATTTTCAAAATAAAAAGTTTGCAATTTTACGTTATTGTGAAAATAAGTTTTAGGATAGGCACAACTTTTTTTTTAAAAAAAAGATGTAGCAGATCGAACAGGAGGAACAAATAAATAAAATTTCGACTTTTATTTTTATTTCAGTTTTGCAAAATTAAGGGTAGGCTTTCCCGTAAAACTAAAAATAAAAAACTCTGGCCTGATTGTGTACTATTGTTAAAGAAAAAAGAGTACTCATTGTTGATATATGCTTGGAAATGACATCTTCGACCTCATGTTTATTTAAATTGTCGGATTCTACGGCTTGTAAGTACAGGATATTAAATTAATCCTTGTGGAGTTGTAAAGACTGTTGCAAGACACTAAAGAGTAATAATATACTAAATTGCAATTAATATTGAGAAATGCCAAACAGTTTTCATATACGTAGCTCACCATATGTCATTTACTGTTATTTAGGAATAGAGACATTTAATTGTTACGTTATTTGATTAATCTACTGTTAACTGTTTTCACTATTATTTTAATAATTCTTGTTATCTTAAAGTAGACGCTTACTTATGAAATATATATATCCTTAACTTGTCTACATATTAATTATCACTTTTCAGTCACTACAATAACGTGCACAACCATCCACCCCAACCCCATCACCACTCATACCGCAATATACTATGCTATCTGAGCAGACGATACAACCCGACGCACACATTTACAAATATTTTAATATTGATTTGTATATATAAATAGAATTGGAATTTCCCATTTAGGTTGAACGCAACACTGTTGGTACTAGATATAAATAAAGGGGAAGATACAATACTCTTTCGCTGAACCCTCAAACTGTTTACACATGTGTTAATTAAAAGAAGAGTATGTTCTTACCCTATCAATTATTATGACAATTAATGATAAAGTCAATCAATTCATGATATAGTTAATCAATTGGATTTTGGATTACATATGTATAGTATGTACTATGACGTGTGAATATATATATAAACGAAAGTGAAACGAATTAAAATGCATGGAAATAACCGAAAATGCCCTCCGCTTGGTCTTATATTTAATAATTTAATGTTTATACATTAGTCATAGTGCATATCACAAAGTAAGTCATTTTATATTATTTATTTTTACAATGCACGTTTTGGGCATATGTAAAGCAGCTTCGCGTTGTCATTAGCAATCGTTGCTAAGTACTTGACGTTACCATTAGCAGTAGGTGAACGCGCAAAGAAGTAAACAATAGAGACATTGTTTGTAATTTTGGATTTTTATCGTCACGATTTATGATATTTAATAGTGCAATGGAATCCACGGAAGTAATTAAACAAATAACGCATTCAAATAACTAAGTATGCTTAATTATGATATTTTCCCACGATGGACGATGGTGACGTGTTCATGATACTCGGTAACTCGTAATGACGAAGAAAATTGAACGAGTATCGCCATGATCTGTTTCAGTATATAAGGAAACACTCATAGGTTATATGACCTTTAACTTCCCACATGATGATTAAACTGTGATAGGTTAAAAAAGGGGATTTAATGTGGAAATAAAAGTTCATATACGTGTGAATCGGATCACTTAAAGGTATTATTTAATATTATTATGTTTCATTATTTTAATCTCATTATTTGGTATTATTATTATTATTATTATTATTATTAGTAGTAGTAGTAGTAGTAGTAGTAGTAGTATAGTAATTAGTGTATTAGTAGTAGTAGTAGTAGTAGTAGTAGTAGTAGTATAGTAATTAGTGTAGTAGTAGTAGTAGTACTAGTAGTAGTAGTAGTAGTAGTAGTAGTAGTAGTAGTAATTAGTGTAGTAGTAGTAGTAGTAGTAGTAGTAGTAGTAGTAGTAGTAGTATAGTAATTAGTGTAGTACGAGAGGCGACCCACTTATATTTGAACACTTTTGTTGTCTAACTGAATCAACTATCTTGAAATTCTCGCCGAATATGTTGATTGTAATGTCAAGTCTAATGATTCCTTCGATATGACACATTATGACATGCACTATTATGTGCTTCCTAATGTTGCTGCATCCGCATTTTTGAAAATGGGTAGAGAATGACATTTTGAAGCAAATATCGTCAATTATGAAAATAACTGCAATACGAATTTTAACACAAATGCTTTTAAAATATCGTTAAAGGTTATAGTAATCCGATATGTCCATGCCTGAACGTAGAAAAGTGTAATATGCATTTTTTTTTAATTTGTCGATTTTCAAGATTTTAGCGAAAATTAACATGAAATTCAACTATGAAAATGACTTAATTTACGAAAGCGTCTAGTTCAAAACATTAACTGCAGGCATTTTTGTGACTTCCTCCGCTATAAAAAACAAGTTTCATAAGTTTCTCAAAAGAAAAGATAGAAAAATATATAACTTAAAATTTAGGGTCAAAACACACACATTTGCAAATAATGATAAAAATAATATATTTGTTTACCGAATATATCTTTATAAGGTATACGATATACATATATGATATACATCAATAACTGTTCATGTTTTTATATCACAAAATATGATAAAAACAGTTATTTTTTTTAATTTATAAAATGATCAGTAACACCAGGGAGTACGACGTACTCCCTGGTAACACAGGAGCAAATTTTCCTATTATCTGTCATATTGCGATAAAAAGTCGAGCTTTTAATTCAGCATCTATATTTTTGTCTTAAAATAAAACATACGATCATATTTAAATTATAAACACAGGTTTAAACAATTATGATATGCATTTAGTGCAATTATTTGGTTTAAGGTAAAACTCTACGGCAACAGCAACATATAGGCTTCAAATTAGAAAATGGTGTACACCTTATTCAAAATGCAATTTAAAAAGGACCGCGTGAAATTGGATATTATTTTTAAATGCATACGTTCTAAATGACAGTTTCACATCATTAAATCACGTATTTTTTATGACAATCACTTTCGCTGAAAAAAAACACCTTAAACAAAAGTGTTCAAATATAAGTGGGGCGCCTCTCGTAGAAGTAGTAGTAGTAGTAGTATAGTAATTAGTGTAGTAGTAGTATAGTAATTAGTGTAGTAGTAGTAGTAGTAGTAGTAGTAGTAGTAGTAGTAGTAGTAGTAGTATAGAAATTAGTGTAGTAGTAGTAGCAGTAGTAGTAGTAGTAGTAGTAGTAGTATAGTAATTATTGTAGTAGTAGTAGTAGTAGTAGTAGTAGTAGTAGTAGTAGTAGTAGTATAGTAATTAGTGTAGTAGTAGTAGAAGTAGTAGTAGTAGTATAGCAATTAGTGTAGTAGTAGTAGTAGTAGTAGTAGTATAGTAATTAGTGTAGTAGTAGTAGTAGTAGTAGTAGTAGTAGTAGTAGTAGTAGTATAGTAATTAGTGTAGTAGTAGTAGTAGTAGTAGTAGTAGTAGTAGTAGTAGTATAGTAATTAGTGGAGTAGTAGTAGTAGTAGTAGTAGT
>JAWPHD010002561.1:20000-250896 GCA_037043455.1 Cyrtodaria siliqua
AGCAGCAGCAGCAGCAGCAGCAGCAGCAGCAGCAGTAGCAGTAGTAGTAGTAGTAGTAGTAGTAATTAGTGTAATAGTAGTAGTAGTAGTAGTAGTAGTAGTAGTAATTAGTGTAGTAGTAGTAGTAGTAGTTGTAGTAGTAGTAGTAGTAGTAGTAGTATAGTAATTAGTGTAGTAGTAGTAGTAGTAGTAGTAGTAGTAGGAGGAGGAGGAGGAAAACTCGCTTGTTTAAATCATAAACAGCATTTCATATAGAGAGCCAAGCCTATTAGGTGTACTTGTTTTATGATAACTCAATTATATATAAGTGTATATATTTGTAATGTGTAAAGTTAACTACTAAAGAACTGTTTGTCTAATATTAACAAGAAAAGTATAACGCATGCGTTATATGTAGACGATTTGTAATAATGGGTTAGTTTGTGGAGGCTTTGTCCAAGTCACATACCTGTAGTCGTCGATATGGAGATGACAGGAAGGTAAGGTGAAGAATTAAAAGATACTGTATGATACAGATAAGTTTGGTCTTAGGTATACATTATTATACATGTTAAAGGGAACATATTCAAGTATTTTCAATTAAACGATTTACACCTGAGCTATTACAAAGCGAATCTCAGTGACCATGTTAAAGTATAATATAAAAGTAATATTTACTTAAATTTTACAAGTGATTATCATATGGGCCCTATTTGTGTTCATGTTTTAGTTGTATTCAGGCTCAAAACCGCTTCGGAGTTGCCGTTAAGGCAATCAACTTTGCATTTTAAATGAATTACTAGCGATCTTTATAGAAAATATTTAATTTCTTTACTTCTTTACTTCATTTTAATACACAGATATAAATGGGTAAAAACTAAAATAGATGCCGAAATGATTTGATGCCGAAACGTCTACGTGCCGATTCGTCTAGGTGTCGAAATGGATTGGTGCCGAAACGTCCTGAATCGATCTTGATCACACAGACGCAAACATTTGAGAATTGTCTGCATTTATAAATAAGCATTTTTCATGTACTGATCATTGGGATAGTTTTCGTCTAAAAAATAGGAGTGATTTTTGGTCAACCACATATTTGTATGAATCACGAGTATGTAGTTTTAACAATGTACTTTTAACAAATTTCAAAGAATGCTTTTCATTTTTATTTAACAAGGAGTGTGCATTGTCGCTAACACGTTATTCTGACAGGGTCACTAAGTACACCATACTACAACACAGATATAGTATGTCTCAGCTCTTGGATATTTAAAAACGTCGATCGGCTACGCCCATATAGCCATTCTCGATGTTTAAATAAACCAAATCGCTGAGACCAGACGATTTATTACTTGATTAGTCAGATGTTGTTCGTTCTTTGTATTACTGAATTGAATAAACATAAATATTTTATAAAAAAAATCATTGCACAAATAGCGATAAAACACAACACAAACAAGCTTAATCTTTAAAAGACAACCTATAACATAGTAGAGGAGGTCACCATTTCGGGGAGGACCATCCCACCGCATGCCTTACAAACAAACATATCTGTAATATTATACAATACATCAGCGTTATATCTACATATTAGAAATATATTATTTAGAAATATATTATTTGTATTCAATATGGGAAAAATTGTATAAAAGGTTGTCTTTTAAAGATTAAGCTTGTGTTGTGTTGTATAGCTATTTGTGCAATAAAAATAGTCACTATTGAGAAAAGTACTTCTTTTTTTTTAGATAAAAAGGAATGCACACCAAAATAATAATAATAATAATAATAATAATAATAATAAAATAAAATAAATGTTGTTGACGTTCTCCCCAAATGATTATATTATTTATCATCTCACTTATTGTTAATAATATATAGAATATCAGATAATTATCTGTCAGTTCCTTGGTCAGAATAGTACAAAAACACAAAATGGAATGGTGTAATTCGCTGACATTTATAAAAACAAAGCTAATAATTAAATAGGTTGTTATATATGTTTCATGTTTTCAAATGGTTCGATCTTTTGTTGCTATAAATTCCAGAATATTTAAAATATTTTCTTATCCTATTTTTAGAGGCCTCTATAGAGTTACTTTGTAAATGTTTGGTTGAGAAAATATAGTACTTCATTTCAAGTAGTATGTACATGTCGGCTGGTGTTAATGTGTTACTAATGCTAAATATAAATGATTCTTCTGTCAAATGTAAATATATGTTATTGCTGCACAGCCAAGTTCTTAACGTATTAAGACTTGATTGCGTTTCAGGACAATACCAAACCATATGTGTTAATGTTTCTTCTTCTTGACAATACTTGCACAATGGACTATCAGTGATGTTTAGTTTGTGTAGGAATTGTCTTGTTGGAAGTATTCTATGGTTCAACCGTACTTGAAACCATTGTAACGTTTGCTATGGATTTAAAGGGTGTTGTCATACTGCAAAGAGATTCATTTCATTGGTCAACACGCCGTAGACATGAGCCCTTGTCTACGTCTCGCGTCGTGAACATAGGACGAATTACCCGTAGGTACCCCATTACTCCAATACACAAAAACAAAAAGGCGACGATAAGGTTGCCGATTCGTTTTGGAAACCGCCGATTGTTTCCTTCCTATCGCTTTTCTGCGCTTTCCATTGTGTGTAAAAGTCTGAAATAATCGAACGTGTATTTTTTGGCAATTTTACAGATAATAAAACATTAACATAACTTAGTGATTAAATACGTTTATTTTATTAAAAACATCCGCCAAATTTAACGACGTTAGAGCGATGACGTCACAAAAACTTCTTCTTAGAGGCACGTTACGGGGAAATTGGCGCAATAAAAATGAAATTTGGCTGTTTTTCTTACTTAAATAAATGGTAACAACTTCGAAGTATGACAAACGGCTCGGGCGAATATAATTACCAGGCAGGGAATGTGAGTCCATGTCCCCTGTCAAGAATCCTAAGAACTAATCATATGTATATATCATTCCATGTTTCTCCTCTTCTATGTTATAGATTTCCTCCCATTTTGATTTTGAAGTTGTTTACTGAGGTTTTGATTAATAATATTATAACGGTGCCTTGATCCATTTTTTGTTCTAAAGAAATGGAATGATATTAAAAGGGAGAATTGGGTTTTGTAATTTTTCCATATATTTTGTGAAGATATTTGTGCATTTACATTACACAAGTTATTAAATTCGTCAACAGAATAAAAGTTACCATTCTCATCTATACAATCATTAATTTGATGAATACCGTTTGAATACCAACATTTTTATAATATTGCATTACCTCCTATTAAGGTATTCGGATTATAAAATAGTGGAGTTGTGGAACACTTGTTAGCACATAAAATGCCCTTATTTTGATCTACAATAGCAATGTAAACTTTCAACACATCCTTCCAAAATGTATGTCATTTTTTTTTATAAATAATTCTGCAAATCCTTTCCCCAGGTTAAATATTTTAATTTATAATATGGAAAAATATATTTTGCCATTGTCCACCTTTAAAAATAAGTCTTCTAATCCAAGTTGCCTTAAGTCCGTATATGAATGCTTGGAGATCAATACTTTTCAGACCACCTTCATTATATTGCTTAATTAAAATGTTTTTCTTTATCTGTGCTGGTCCCTCCCATGAGAATTCATAAAACGTGACTTTTGTTTTTAGCTCTAATGGCCAAGGGCCAGCAGAGCTTATGGGATGGCGAGTTGTCCGTCGTCTGTCGTCCGTCTGTCCGTCCGTTAACTTTTACCTCGTTAATACGATAGGTCATTCATTTTTCATCCGACCTTTACCAAACTTTAACGGATTGTTAATATCAATGAAAGCTCGGACAAGTTCGAAAAAGAGCCAGACCGGAAAAGTAACAGCAGAGTTATGGCCCTTGATGTAGTTAAAAATGCTATATTATGCCTCGTTAAGACGATAGGGCCTTTATTTTTTATCTGATCTTTACCAATCATTAACAGATTGTCAATGTTAATGAAAGCTCGGACAAGTTTTAAAACCAGCCAGATCAAACCAGTAACAGCGGAGTTATGGCCCTTGATTTCGTTAAAAATGCTATATTTTGCCTCGTTACGGCAATAGGGCCTACATTTTTCATCCGATCTTTACCAAATTTTATCAGATTGTTTATTTTAATAAAAGCTCAGAAAATTTGAAAACCAGCTAAATCGGACGAGTAACAACGGAGTTATGGCCCTTTATTTAGTTAAAAATGATATATTTTGCCTCGTTAAGACGATATGACCTTCATTTTTATCTGACCTTTACCAAACTTTAACAGATTGTTCATGTCAATGAAAGCTCGGACAGGTTTGAAAACCAGCCAGATCGAACCAGTAACAGCGGAGTTATGGCCCTTGATTTCGTTAAAAATGCTATATTTTGCCTCGTTAAGACAATAGGGCCTACATTTTTCATCCTATCTTTACCAAATTTTATCAGATTGTAATTTCAATAAAAGCTCGGAAAAGTTTGAAAACCAGCCAAATCGGACCAGAAACAGCGGAGTTATTGCCCTTGATTTCGTTAAATATGCTATATTTTGCCTTGTTAAGGCGATAGGGCCTTCATTTTTCATCTGATCTTTACCAAACTTTACCAGATTTTTTACTTTTTTTTTCTTTTATTATTTTTTTATTTATTTATTTTTTACTTTTTTTTTTTTACTTTTTTTTTTATTATTATCTCTACCGGCCAAGTTCGAAAAACAGCCAGATCTGACCAGTAATGGCGGAGTTATGGGTCTTGATTTAGTTAAAAATGCTATATTTTGCCTGTTTAAGACGATAGTCACTTGCTTCATTGATGTTATAAAAGCCATATTAGCCTGTAGAGCGTCGACAGGCCCTCTTGGGCCTCTTGTTTAGTAATTGAATCATTTGGGTTAGGTAATGAAATAAATAAAGTGTTAAGAATGGGTAGTAATACAGTTTTAATAACTGTTATTTTACCAATCGGTGTAAGATATTTGCATTTCCAAAGTTTGATTAGATTCTGTATTTTTCCATCTTATCTTTATAGTTTATATCAGTTATCTTGTCAAGATCAACATTAAAATGTATACCTAAATAAATATGATATTGCTATGATTCACGCATGCATGTTTGTATGTGTGATCGTTCGTGCGTGCGTGTGTGTGTGTGTGATTTAAATATAAACCACACGCAATATGTATGTACGATTTAAATACATATCACACACAATATGTACGATTTGAATATGTACCACACAAAATATGTATGTATGATTTGAATATATACCACACACAATATGTATGTACTATTTGTACCAAACACAATATGCATGTGCGATTTAAATATATACCACACACTATATGTTTGTACTATTTCAAATATATACCACAAACATTATGTATTTACGATTTGAATATGTACCACACAAAATATGTATGTACGATTTGAATATGTACCACACACAGTATGTACGATTTAAATATGTACCACACACAATATGTATGTGCGATTTAAATATATACCACACACAATATGTATGTACTATTCAAATAAATACCAAACCGAGGCTAAAAATTCCCTCGCTAGTAAGACGAAAACGTAAAAGATGACAGCTTTCCCAGTTGACCTAAGCGGGCAAGTTATGCATAATATAATAAAAATGGATGTCACGTGAGTTACAAAAATGTAACTAATGCGGTCCCGCTAATGTTTACAACCAATAAATCAAACATTGTTTTATTTTCAAATCCAACTTTACATGTGTTTTGAAAGCGATAATTTCACTTTAAGTTAGTTTACCCCGTCATTAATAATGCTTACATGGTGTGAAAATATGATAAAACATGCACCATTCGAATAATTCAGATTTTGGCTAGACTTCCAAATCCGTTAATTTTAAATTAATTAAATATTTATAGAACCTCTATCGAGTTAAGCTTTCACTATTGAAGCATGGAAAGATTCTTAATAAAGAGTAAAATCAAAAAAGAAGATTGTCGAGTGCCCCTTTATCTGAAATATGTGTTCTGTGTAATCACATTGAATGAGGTGATATTGAACAAACCAATAACGTCAGACATAAACAAGGAAACATATGTTATAGCATGAGGAAGTCATTGATCAATCAAAACCTCACAGAAACACGAAACATAGATTAACCTTTAAATCTAATATTTCCTTGTTTGGTTACTACCAGCAAACACATTAGGCCAAACGCAACTAGCCTCAGCGCCACAACAACTAGCCTCAGCGCCAAAACAACTACCATCAAATATATTAGGGCCACACGCATCTAGCCTCAGCGCCACAACAACTAGCCTTAGCGTCACAACAACTACCATCAAACACACTACGGCCACGCAACTAGCCTCAGCGCTACAACAACTAGCCTCAAACACACTAGGGCCACGCAACTAGCATCAGCGACACAACACCTAGCCTCAAACACATTAGGGCCACACGCATCTAGCCTCAGCGCCACAACAACTAGCCTCAGCGCTACAACAACTAGCCTCAAACACGTTAAGGCCACACGCAATTAGCCTCGGCGCCACAACAACTAGCCTCAGCGCCACAACAACTAGCCTTAAACACATTAGGGCCACACGCATCTAGCCTCAGCGCTACAACAACTGCCATCAAACACACTAGGGCCACGCGACTAGCCTCAGCGCCACAACAACTAGCCTCAAACACATTAGGGCCACACGCATCTAGCCTTAGCGCCACAACAACTAGCCTCAGCGCTACAACAACTAGCCTCAAACACGCTATGGTCACACGCTAATTAGCCTCAGCGCCACAACAACTAGCCTCATCGCCACAACAACTAGCCTTAAACACACTAGGGCCACAACAACTAGCCACAGCGCTACAACAACTAGCCTCAAACATAATAGGGCCATGCAACTAGCCTCAGCGCTACAACAACTAGCCTCAAACACGCTAGGGCCACGCAACTAGCCCCATCGCTACAACAACAAGCCTCAGACACGTTAGGACCACGCAAATAGCCTCAGTGCCACAACAACTAGCCTTAAACACACTAGGGCCACAACAACTAGCCTCAGCGCCACAATTACGAGCCTTAAACACACTAGGGCCACAACAACTAGCCTCAGCGCTACAACAACTAGCCTCAAACACGCTAGGGCCACGCAACTAGCCTCAGCGCTACAACAAGTAGCCTCAAACACGCTAGGGCCACGCAACTAGCCTCAGTGCCACAACAACTAGCCTTAAACACACTAAGGCCACAACAACTAGCCTCAGCGCCACAACAACTAGCCTCAAACACACTAAGGCCACAACAACTAGCCTCAGCGCCACAACAACTAGCCTCAAACACGCTAGGGCCACAACAACTAACCGCAGCGCCACAACAACTAGCCTTAAACACACTAGTGCCACAACAACTAGCCTCAGCGCTACAACAACAAGCCTCAAACACACTAGGGCTACAACAACTAGCCTCAGTGCTCAACAACTAGCCTCAGCGCTACAACAACTAGCCTCAAACACACTAGGACCACAACAACTAGCCCCAGCGCTACAACAACTAGCCTCAAACACACTAGGGCCATGCAACTAGCCTCAGCGCTACAACAACTAGCCTCAAACACGCTAGGACCACGCAACTAGCCCCAGCGCTACAACAACTAGCCTCAGACACGTTAGGGCCACGCAACTAGCCTCAGTGCCCCAACAACAAGCCTTAAACACACTAGGGCCACAACAACTAGCCTCAGCGCTACAACAACTAGCCTTAAACACACTAGGGCCACGCAATTAGCCTCAGTGCCACAACAACTAGCCTCAAACACACTAGGGCCACGCAACTACCCTCAGCGCTACAACAACTAGCCTCATCGCCACAACAACTAGCCTTAAACACATTAGGGCCACAACAACTAGCCTCAGCGCCACAACAACTAGCCTCAGCGCCACAACAACTACCATAAAACACATTAGGGCCACACGCATCTAGCCTCAGCGCCACAACAACTAGCGTCAGCGCCACAACAACTAGCCTTAAACACACTAGGACCCCAACAACTAGCCTGAGCGCTACAACAAATAGCCTCAAACACTCTAGGGCGACAACAACTAGCCTCAGCGCTACAACAACTAGCATCAAACACATTAGGGCCACACGCATCTAGCCTCAACGCCCCAACAACTAGCCTCAGCGTCACAACAACTAGCATCAGCGCCACAACAACTACCATCAAACACATTAGGGCCACACGCATCTAGCCTCAGCGCCACAACAACTAGCCTCAGCGACACAACAACTACTATCAAACACATTAGGGCCACACGCATCTAGCCTCAGTGCCACAACAACTAGCCTCAGCGCCACAACAGCTACCATCAAACACACTAGGGCCACGCAACTAGCCTCAGCGCTGCAACAACTAGCCTCAAACACACTACGGCCACGCAACTAGCCTCAGCACTACAACAACTAGCCTCAAACACGCTAGGGCCACACGCAATTAGCATCAGCGCCACAACAACTAGCTTTAAACACACTAGGGCCACAACAACTAGCCTCAGCGCTACAACTACTAGCCTCAAACACACTAGGGCTACGCAACTAGCCTCAGCGCTACAACAACTAGCCTCAAACACACTAGGGCCACGCAACTAGCCTCAGTGCCACAACAACTAGCCTCAGCGCCACAACAACTAGCCTTAAACACGCTAGGGCCACGACAATTAGCCTCAGCGCTACAACAACCAGCCTCAAACATTCTAGGGACACAACAGCTAGCCTTAGCGCTACAACAACTAGCCTCAAACACACTAGGGCCACGCAACTAACCTCAGCGCTACAACAACTAGCCTCAACACACTAGGGCCACGCAACTAGCCTCAGTGCCACAACAACTAGCCTCAGCGCCACAACAACTAGCCTTAAAGACGCTAGGGTCACACGCAATTAGCCTCAGCGCCACAACAACAAGCCTCACTGCCACAACAACTAGCCTCAGCGCCACAACAACTAGCCTTAAACACACTAGGGCCACAACAACTAGCCTCAGCGCTACAACAACTAGCCTCAAACACACTAGGGCTACAACAACTAGCCTCAGCGCTACAACAACTAGCCTCAGCGCCACAACAACTAGCTTCAAACACACTAGGGCCACAACAACTAGCCTCAGCGCTACAACAACTATCCTCAAACACGCTAGGGCCACGCAACTAGCGTCAGCGCTACAACAACTAGCCTCAAACACGCTAGGGCCACGCAACTACCCTCAGCGCTACAACAACTAGCCTCAAATACGCTAGGGCCACGCAACTAGCGTCATTGCCACAAAAACTAGCTTTAAACACACTAAGGCCACAACAACTAGCCTCAGAGCCACAACAACTAGCCTCAAACACACTAGGGTCACAACAACTAGCCTCAGCGCCACAACAACTAGCCTTAAACACACTAGTGCCACAACAACTAGCCTCAGCGCTACAACGACTAGCCTCAAACACACTAGGGCCACAAAAACTAGCCTCAGCGCACAATTACTAGCCTTAAACACACTAGGGCCACAACAACTAGCCTCAGCGCTACTACAACTAGCCTCAAACACACTAGGGCCACAACATCTAGCCTCAGCGCTACAACAACTAGTCTCAAACACCCTAGGGCCACGCAACTAGCCTCAGTGCCACAACAACTAGCCTCAAACACACTAGGGCCACGCAACTAGCCTCAGCGCTACAACAACTAGCCTCAGCACCACAACAACTAGCCTCAGCGCTACAACAACTAGCTTCAAACACGCTAGGGCCACACGCAATTAGCACCAGCGCCACAACAACTAGCCTCAGCACCATAACAACTAGCCTTAAACCACTAGGGCCACAACAACTAGCCTCAGCGCTACAACAACTAGTCTCAAACACTCTAGGGCCACGCAACTAGCCTCAGCGCTACAAAAACTAGCCTCAAACACACTAGGGCCACGCAACTAGCCTCAGTGCCACAACAACTGGCCTCAACGCCACAACAACTAGCCTTAAACACGCTAGTACCACAACTATTAGCCTCAGCGCCATTACAACTAGCCTCAAACACACTAGGGCCACAACAACTAGCCTCAGCGCTACAACAACTAGCCTCAAACACATTAGGGCCACACGCATCTAGCCTCAGCGCCACAACAACTAGCGTCAGCGCCACAACAACTAGCCTTAAACACACTAGGACCCCAACAACTAGCCTGAGCGCTACAACAAATAGCCTCAAACACTCTAGGGCGACAACAACTAGCCTCAGCGCTACAACAACTAGCATCAAACACATTAGGGCCACACGCATCTAGCCTCAACGCCCCAACAACTAGCCTCAGCGTCACAACAACTAGCATCAGCGCCACAACAACTACCATCAAACATATTAGGGCCACACGCATCTAGCCTCAGCGCCACAACAACTAGCCTCAGCGACACAACAACTACTATCAAACACATTAGGGCCACACGCATCTAGCCTCAGTGCCACAACAACTAGCCTCAGCGCCACAACAGCTACCATCAAACACACTAGGGCCACGCAACTAGCCTCAGCGCTGCAACAACTAGCCTCAAACACACTACGGCCACGCAACTAGCCTCAGCACTACAACAACTAGCCTCAAACACGCTAGGGCCACACGCAATTAGCCTCAGCGCCACAACAACTAGCTTTAAACACACTAGGGCCACAACAACTAGCCTCAGCGCTACAACTACTAGCCTCAAACACACTAGGGCTACGCAACTAGCCTCAGCGCTACAACAACTAGCCTCAAACACACTAGTGCCACAACAACTAGCCTCAGCGCTACAACAACAAGCCTCAAACACACTAGGGCTACAACAACTAGCCTCAGTGCTCAACAACTAGCCTCAGCGCTACAACAACTAGCCTCAAACACACTAGGACCACAACAACTAGCCCCAGCGCTACAACAACTAGCCTCAAACACACTAGGGCCACGCAACTAGCCTCAGTGCCACAACAACTAGCCTCAGCGCCACAACAACTAGCCTTAAACACGCTAGGGCCACAACAATTAGCCTCAGCGCTACAACAACCAGCCTCAAACACTCTAGGGACACAACAGCTAGCCTTAGCGCTACAACAACTAGCCTCAAACACACTAGGGCCACGCAACTAACCTCAGCGCTACAACAACTAGCCTCAAACACACTAGGGCCACGCAACTAGCCTCAGTGCCACAACAACTAGCCTCAGCGCCACAACAACTAGCCTTAAAGACGCTAGGGTCCCACGCAATTAGCCTCAGCGCCACAACAACAAGCCTCACTGCCACAACAACTAGCCTCAGCGCCACAACAACTAGCCTTAAACACACTAGGGCCACAACAACTAGCCTCAGCGCTACAACAACTAGCCTCAAACACACTAGGGCTACAACAACTAGCCTCAGCGCTACAACAACTAGCCTCAGCGCCACAACAACTAGCTTCAAACACACTAGGGCCACAACAACTAGCCTCAGCGCTACAACAACTATCCTCAAACACGCTAGGGCCACGCAACTAGCGTCAGCGCTACAACAACTAGCCTCAAACACGCTAGGGCCACGCAACTAGCCTCAGCGCTACAACAACTAGCCTCAAATACGCTAGGGCCACGCAACTAGCGTCATTGCCACAAAAACTAGCTTTAAACACACTAAGGCCACAACAACTAGCCTCAGAGCCACAACAACTAGCCTCAAACACACTAGGGTCACAACAACTAGCCTCAGCGCCACAACAACTAGCCTTAAACACACTAGTGCCACAACAACTAGCCTCAGCGCTACAACGACTAGCCTCAAACACACTAGGGCCACAAAAACTAGCCTCAGCGCACAATTACTAGCCTTAAACACACTAGGGCCACAACAACTAGCCTCAGCGCTACTACAACTAGCCTCAAACACACTAGGGCCACAACATCTAGCCTCAGCGCTACAACAACTAGTCTCAAACACCCTAGGGCCACGCAACTAGCCTCAGTGCCACAACAACTAGCCTCAAACACACTAGGGCCACGCAACTAGCCTCAGCGCTACAACAACTAGCCTCAGCACCACAACAACTAGCCTCAGCGCTACAACAACTAGCCTCAAACATGCTAGGGCCACACGCAATTAGCATCAGCGCCACAACAACTAGCCTCAGCACCATAACAACTAACCTTAAACCACTAGGGCCACAACAACTAGCCTCAGCGCTACAACAACTAGTCTCAAACACTCTAGGGCCACGCAACTAGCCTCAGCGCTACAAAAACTAGCCTCAAACACACTAGGGCCACGCAACTAGCCTCAGTTCCACAACAACTGGCCTCAACGCCACAACAACTAGCCTTAAACACGCTAGTGCCACAATTATTAGCCTCAGCGCTATTACAACTAGCCTCAAACACACTAGGGCCACAACAACTAGCCTCAGCGCTACAACAACTAGCCTCAAACACTCTAGGATCACTCAACTAGCCTCAGCGCTACAACAACTAGCCTCAAACACACTAGGGCCACGCAACTAGCATCAGTGCCACAACAACTAGCCTCAACGCCACAACAACTAGCCTCAGCGCAACAACAACTAGCCTCAGCGCCACAACAACTAGCCTTAAACACACTAGGGCCACGCAACTAGCCTCAGTGCCACAACAACTAGCCTCAGCGCTACAACAACTAGCCTCAAACACACTAGGGCCACGCAACTAGCCTCAGTGCCACAACAACTAGCCTCAGCGCCACAACAATTATCCTTAACGCCACAACAACGAGTATCAGCGCCACAACAACTAGCCTCAGCGCCACAACAACTAGCCTTAAACACACTAGGGCCACAACAACTAGCCTCAGCGCTACTACAACTAGCCTCAAACACACTAGGGCCACAACAACTAGCCTCAAACACGCTAGGGCCACAACTATTAGCCTCAGCGCTATTACAACTAGCCTCAAACACACCAGGGCCACAACAACTAGCCTCAGCGCTACAACAACTAGCCTCAAACACACTAGGGCCACAACAACTAGCCTCAGCGCCACAACAACTAGCCTTAAACACACTAGGGCCACGCAACTAGCCTCAGTGCTACAACAACTAGCCTCAGCGCTACAACAACTAGCCTCAAACACACTAGGGCCACGCAAATAGCCTCAGTGCCACAACAACTAGCCCCAGCGCCACAACAATTAGCATTAACGCCACAACGACGAGTCTCAGCGCCACAACAACTAGCCTCAGCGCCACAACAACTAGCCTTAAACACACTAGGGCCACAACAACTAGCCTCAGTGCTACTACAACCAGCCTCAAACACACTAGGGTCACAACAACTAGCCTCAAACACGCTAGGGCCACAACTAGTAGCCTCAGCGCTATTACAACTAGCCTCAAACACACTAGGGCCACAACAACTAGCCTCAGCGCTACAACAACTAGCCTCAAACACACTAGGGCCACATACCTAGCCTCAGCGCTACAACAACTAGCCTCAAACACACTAGGGCCACGCAACTAGCCTCAGTGCCACAACAAATAGCCTCAGCGCCACAACAATTAGCCTCAACGCCACAACAACTAGCCTCAGCGCCACAACAACTAGCCTCAGCGCCACAATAACTCGCCTTAAACACACTAGGGCCACGCAACCAGCCTCAGCGACACAACAACTAGCCTCAGCGCTACAACAACTAGCCTCAAACACACTAGGGCCACGCAACTAGCCTCAGTGCCACAACAACCAGCCTCATTGCCACAACAATTAGCCTCAACGCCACAACAACGAGTCTCAGCGCCACAACAACTAGCCTCAGCGCCACAACAACTAGCCTTAAACACACTAGGGCCACAACAACTAGCCTAAGCGCTACTACAACTAGCCTCAAACACACTAGGGCCACGAAACTAGCCACAGCGCTACAACAAATAGCCTCAAACACGCTAGGGCCACGCAACTAGCCTCACTGCCACAACAACTAGCCTTAAACACACGAGGGCCACGCAACTAGCCTCAGTGCCTCAACAACTAGCCTCAAACGCGCTAGAGCCGCACGCAATTAGCCTCAGCGCCACAACAACTAGCCTCAGCGCCACAACAACTATCCTCAAACACGCTAGGGCCACACCCACCTAGCCACACGCCCACTAGATCCATACTCAACTAGCCTCAAGCCCGTAATAGGTTATACTAATAACAACAACACATATAACATATCCCTCTTGCTGCTGTATCTGAGCAATTGCACTTATTTTGTTTAATGTCAAGTGACATTGGTAACTCTGCCCACCACTTGCGTGTTATGCGTAATGATGCAATCGTATGGACGTAACTTAAGAAGTTTTTTTTTAAAGAGCGGATGCAGGAGTGGGGACTGGTGTATGTCCCCACTGAATGATTTAATTTGTTTTTTAAAACCAGGTGTGATGAGGCCTGAAATATAATAATATTAAAACACTTCGTATTGTTCGGGCATTATTTACAAAGTCAAAATAAATGGACACAAATTTCAAAACAAAACTATCATTTAATCACGAAAAAAGGATTTCAAACAAAATAACATAAAACCTTTTCATCCTTTCAAATCAACTTATCCCTTCAATACTTTATTAATAATTTCAAACACAGTTAAAACAAATTGGTTGATATATTGGTAGTGTATATTTGAATCGTACATACATATTTTGTGTGGTATATATTTAAATAGTACGTTTAAATATCTAACATTATTATATAACCTATAAATAGACGCGTTTTCATTGGCTAAAAAGTATTTTTTTAGAAAAAATATCTAGCGATATTGACCTGTTTTTTTGATATTGACCTGTTTTTTGGATATTGACCTGTTTTATATAATTGTTTTTTTGATATTGACCTGTTTTATATAATTGTAAATTGAGGGTTATATAATAAAACAGTTATGGACTTTTCAGCTGTTATACATGATGTTGATATGTACCAAAAAATCATTATTGACCTCGGCTATCGCCTCGGTCAATAATGATTTTTTTGGTGCATATCACATCATGTATAACAGCTGAAAAGTCCATAATTGTATACTGTACTCCTCAAAGAAGATCCTTTTAATTTCAGTACATATTTACTGTCAAATTTATTATTTCAAAAATGATTTCTTAAAACATATTTAAGTACATCCTCTCATAAATTGTTATTTTATATGTACTGTAGTTTTCGATTTCCTCGGATTATTGATTAAAATGTGTGGTTGATATGACCTATGACTAAATAACGAGATTCTATGCACTGCAAATTGAACTACAAGTCAGTGTACAGATGACAAAGAAAATGCTATACCTTTTTTTTAAGAATATTTCAAGTAATAAGAGTCGTAGCATTATTTGGTGTCAAATAGTTTTCTATTGACTTTTTGTGATATGCAAAGGCGGAAAACCGGATACACTTTATTTAATCCAGAGAGGATGATGGTATATTTCTCTGCGTTAATTCTCAACGGGATGTCTTTCTACTAGAAATACGCACACGAAAATATTCAAATAGATGTAAACCAAATTATATCATTACACATTTATTTTGTAAAATGTGTATTTATAAATAAATCAACCTCCGCCATAATGTCTGCACTTCGTCAGTACCCGTGTGTGTACACCACTTTACATAGGTTATCGGCCGGAAGTTCAAATATAGCAAAATAACCCTTTAGGTAAATCATGCAAGAGTTTTGTTGTTGAAATGTTGCTCCTTCTATATCATTCTTTTCAGAACAGCAACGGGTATTGAACTGAGATTGGCAAACAGTCATTTGACCAAGTGCATAGGCTTCGAGTCGAGAGTTTTGGGATTTCGTCTAGTCGCCGTGCATGTTAGGACATCGGTTTTAATTCTTATCCCAATGATTGTTAAGGTAAAAAATACTTTATTTTTCACATTTCAGCATTTGGATTCACAAACAGCGGCAAATGAACGTTTCAGATAGTATGGGGTGGGACAATTGAATATTTTCAAGGTTTGATACCATTTTTTACTTTTTAACGAGCTAATTGTATGCCATGTGACTGCAATTAATCAGGACACAACACACACATATTTATTTTGTGTATTGGTGTGTATTGGGGGGGGGGGGGGGGGGGGGGGGGGGGGGGGGGGGGGGGGGGGGGGGGGGGGGGGGGGGTTGGATGGTTAAACATTTTTAATGCTTGTGATGGATTGAATATCTTTGTATTGGATGCTTTGTACATATTCTGTTTTTAACGTAAACAACTAGAACGTATATAAGCCATCCAATCAAATGTGTAATGCCAGAGGTCCTGGTCATACCACTCGTACTATACAATCTCGCTAGTATAACATGAACCTACGCAATGGACAATCAATTCCAGCAATCTATGAGGATATGATAACCTTCCATGGGCATGCGTTGAAGACCGACCGGAAGTCCAACATGAGTCCAACATGAGGTATAACTGTTCTTATCGGAACATCAGGTGTCTATTAAAATAGTTATAACGAGGTTTGAGGTATATAGGAATTAAATCACTGTGATATTCATGCCAGGTGTAGTCGAAAGGAGTTCAAAATTTATAAACCCTAACTTGTTTTTCTGGCTGAAATGACTTTATTGACTTGTTTGTGATAGCTAAGAACCATTTGCATGGTTGTATGATGATTTTATTTATCAACTTGAAAGTTTTGAAAGTGAAAGTAGAACACATTTAAGAGGTGCCGAATGAAAACAGTTTGTTCACGGTGTCAACACAGATCAGAGTTTTATTTTCTTATATGCCACATGACCCATACTATTCACGGCAGTTTTTAAGAGAGGCAGGTCTCATGTCTAAGAATATGTTAGTGAATCTTAGTTTGAACTTCATTTTGAAAAATGGCGCTATAAAAAACATTGGACAATATTGCATTGGACTCAATTGGATTTGATTTCCTTCCGGTACACCTTGAAACTTCTCGATTTTCACCGGATATTCATGATTATGTTGTTCTTTTTTCTTTGCATACCATTAACATTTCGCCCATTGACGTCGCAAATAAGACCGACCATGACAACCATGATCTGTTTTGGTTAGCTGTTTTACTACCTACCCACTAAAAAGGGCCATAACCAAAACTTTTTATAGCAATTTTAGATCAAACATTTGTTATTTACTGTCTTTAGAAAACAACACATTAAAATGTTGCTATGCTCCGGCAGGTCATGTCATCTCTGGTAATCTATACACGTATTCGGCATTTGTTTTCTAAAGGTCCGAAGTATAGATTGATTCAGTGATTGATTTTAATGTATGTCGTGCTTAGATCGACCAATCCATTGAGGAGTTTAGTATAACATGAGTCTGGGGAACATGCGGACCCGAACTTCTTTTCTACTTGGAAAACGTTAATTCTTAAAATCATTGTTACCCTATTAACTTTTATACAGCTAAAAGTAGATATAAAAGCAAAACCGGAAATGTAGCATTCAAGGACCACAGTCAACCAAAAACACGCACAGAAACAAACAATAATTACAAAGATAAATAAAAGACAAGTTGTGACATCACAAATATAAAAAAACCTCTTTACCTTTTCCAAGACCTAGGTTTACGTTTCTTAATTTAAAATCGGGAATCCTAGAATTTCACAACACATTTATTTTAGTTCCTGCTGTTATCTCTTGAACCGGGAGCACTCATTCGTATACTTTTCAATTACTACAATTCAGTCTAATGAGGATGATGCTGTTTTCACCAAAATCATTCGGTGCACCACTTTCAAGGCTGGAGTAAACGAAAAGAAAACTTCCAACAATGTACGGATTCCTAAATTACAAAAAAATCTAATTCTAGTGTCTGCACCACTCCAAACTTCTCCAAACTTGCAACTTCTTGTCCTACTGTCGTTAAAGATCATGTTAAACAATATTGTGATAAAGCTTAGGACAACTCTGGTATCAATTCATTTTTGTCAATTACAAATGTAGGAGACGTTTTTGATCAAATTTGCAATAAACGTCAAGTTTCATCTATTAGCAACAATTATGACTTTCCCGCACTATATACAACCTTACCACACAACCTTATCAAAAACAAGCTTATTGCTCTCATTCACAAAAACTTTCGATAAAGAAAAAACTACATTTATGGCCTGTAACGATATTAAAGCGTGTTTTACTAATGGCAATTTGGACAATTACAATATGTGGACTTGCCAAGAAGTGTGTGAAGCACATTTATATCTACTTTGAGAATATACTTTTATACCTACTTTTAAATTCATAATGTTTTTTTTTATGTTTTTTTACTGTCTACCTATCCACTTATGAAATCCTATGTCGGGAAACAGCAAACATACTATTCATTAATGACGGCCTGTGACATCGTTAAATGTTGAATTTGAGTTGAAATGGAGTTTTACGGCGCACCAACACAAACATGTTATATGTCGCAAACAGGAATGAACATTCCAGGCCCACTTGTCATTTATATCTGGGATAAAATATGAAAAATGGGCCTAGAATCTTCTCACCTGCCGAACTATAGAGTTGCTGCAAATTATCTTGTTAACACTCCTTTCTTGTCGCTTGAACCATGATCATTGTTTTCTGCTACTACTCAAGCACCTTAGACATTACAAGGATCACGATTAAGATTTATGAACACGACAAAAATGACAAAATGAACATGAATTCGGGGAGATTTTACCTCTCAGCCCGAATAAGCATAAGCAGTGGCCGTATTATTGCCCGGGAACCACACGGGGTACCGTTAAATGTGAAAACACTGCTACTCGTAAATGTTATGAGCAACGCTAAATGTGAACACTTTTAACCATGTTATTACCCTTTGTAAAGTTATAATTCTTGTGCGGAAAATAACTCAAAAATTACTAATGTAACTGCAATGAAACTTCGCACAATGAAATAGGGCAGTGAGAGGTCTGTGTCTCTGTCTGTCCGTCAGTCCGTCTCTCCGGATATCTTGTTTTTAATTGGTTTTGTTTGAAAGGTGTTTTACGTCAATTTTAGAACATGTTAGGCCATATATGACGGTCGATTTTTTTTGTGGTAGAAGCAGATCATCGTATTGTTTAACAATTACCGGTATGCTCGCAGGGGATCAAAACTTGTTCCAAACGTACACGTTGTGCAATCTCAAAAATGATTTCGGTAATAATGATTTATAGGGTAAAGTGTAAAACAAATGTTTTGCCAAAGATTATTTTGATTTTAAGCAGTGTTGTTAAATCGTCTTTCGTTATGGAAAGCCGTTTGGGACCCCCGCTAAAAACCAAACGGCTGTCCATACTTTCTTATACTTGAAAATGTTTTTAAACAATATGTTTATGTAAGTAAATGCAACTATTTAAATATCAAACTGACATATGCAAAATACCTCAGTCAAGAATCATCTCTCGGCTCATTTACTAACACCCACACTTTTCCCAAATCCTCAAATTATTTGATACTGTATTGTGTTCTTCTGTCTCATTGCTATATTGAAGGGAAAACATATCTAAGTTGTGTGTTTATTGTTGAACATATAGCGTAATACAGTAATATGCAGGTGGAAAGATAGATGTAGGGGAAATTCCCAAATATTTCAGATGGTTTAACATTTCATAAGGCGTCGTATCATTGTGTCAGATGATATCTGTCGTGCAGCACTATATTTTAATTGCATCATACTTGCAATCCGATGTTTGCAGTTATTATCCCCAAATATGTTCTGAATGTTTAAGGTTATTGCTGTCATCATTCTATCTCACGAGCACACATTTTTGTTCTGATAATGTCTTTATTACTGAAACAAAACACCACAACTTTCGTCAAGATGATATCTGATAGTTATTGGATAGAGCATCAGACGTATTTAATTCTTAAATTGTTTTTATGCATGTGTCCATATGTTAACATCAGTATTTTGTAAATGTTCAGCTGCTTATTCTTTGTTTAATAATGTATAAATTGGTAACATGTTTTAAGCAATAAAACCCAAACTCATTTGCGGACATTCTTCATGTACTTCACCGACATCTTACATATTTTTGAATCCCAACTCTATAGACACAATATAAATGATTTTAACCAGCCATACCAAACCGCGAAATTGAAAGGTAGCGCCGTGGTGTAATGGTTAGCATTGCGGCTTAGTAACCCAGGGATCGCGCGTTCAGTCCCAGCTAGGACCGAATTTGGGTTAATTATCGAAATATTTCAAAAGTATTTCCTACCTTACCAGTCCTTCGGATGAGACTTAAAACCTAGGTCTGCTCGCTAAAATGCTTAGTGCAATACAGCGAGGATAAATAAACGCTTATACGCACGACCCCGAAATTGAAGAGTCGAATTAATAGTTACCAAGTCATACTTCCTTTACGCATATTCAATAACACAATTATTGTAAGAACCCGTGAATAAACCTTTACATTTAATTGGTACATATACATTATTATATGACCTGAATACCTGGATAGAAATTGATAAACGGTTTTGTAGTGTAATTTTGCCATTATTTGGCGGTTAGTTTCTTTAATATATAAAAATGCGAAAATATGTCTTTTGACGAGGGACACTTAGCTTGGTATACACCTCGCTGATCTTGGCAGTATTTTGGGTTTTGCAACACCATTTCGACATGTTACCAAACTATTTATCATAATGTTGCAAAACATGAAATTGTTTGAAGATACATGGGGCTTCGTTTCGAGAAGCTTATTACGATATGTGTTCTATAATGTGCAGGGCTTCACTTCATGCGAAGCTGACTGTAGGAACACCCTATCAATCCACCAACAATTTATGTTGAATAGCATGTACATTCCGTCTAGCAGGTTACTGTCACTATTATACTATGGACAGCTGATTATTTAAAAATAATTATTGATATATCACCAATATGTACAATATACCTTTAATATAAATACCGTCGACGTCGTTATGCTAATGACACGACGTCAACAGACGTCTTTTTTTCGAAGGGGTTTGGGGTCAATAAAAGAAGTATATTGAAACAAATATTCCAAAGACTAGCATATTTTGTTTTAAATTCCTATAGGAAATTAAATTCTCTAAAAAGATACTAAAATTGTGCAGTTTTTTATCGAGCCATCTAAAAGATAAATGGCTTTAACATTGTTTTTTCTTAAAATTCATTGGTAAAAAAGCAGCGACAAAGGAAATTCTATAAATAATAGTTTACAGCCTAATTTAAATGATATAATTTATATATAAGATGGAAGGTCTCGTCAAGACTAACAGTGTGATATAAAATATAATTGTATGTGACTAAACTAACACTCTGTGATGCTAAAAACGTTGACTGAGTGCAACGCGACTTTTATGAAAAACGTCAAACATAGCCATATGTGAGACGTTATTATTAAAATCTTGTTCACATGAGGACAAAACAAAATTCAGATTCAAATCGCAAATATCTTCAAATTTACAAATTTATACAAATCATATGCGTACCCTTAAATATTCGAATAGGTCAATTCCCACTTAACCATAAAATGTGTAAAAGAATTAATGCTACCCTTGACGTTATATGTAAATGCGTTTTACACTTCATATGAATGCCGTTTTTTCACATGTTTTATCAAATTCACAAAAATAAAGCGACTAGACGTTGCCATACTGGAGCATATGAGATCCGTCTGTTCTGTCATGAAGTCTCATTAGGGTCTACCTATTCGTTAATGCGTCCTTGTATAAAATATGTATGAGAATGGAACCTAAATATATGTATCAAAGACACATACAAAATATCAAATAAGCTTCCAACCTCGTTTAACTATGGCGCTGTTCATATATATAAATATATATGTGAAGGCCGAGCTTGGTCTATGCTGTTCACATATAAATTAAGCACTGTAGAATCTTTAGGGGACTCATAATTCCAACTGAAAATTCACCATCCATTGCTTTTAATAATTGATCTGCGACACGAAAAAAAGAAATATGCACAGACCAGCCAGGACCGATTTGGGTTAATTATCGAACTATTTAAAGTATTTCCAGTCTTTTGGATGAGACTTTAAACCGAGGTCCCCACATACAATCAGAGCACCACAAAAAGCTCAGACATAATGCCGTGCGGATGAGGGATTTTTCTCACGGTACATATGGTAAAGGGACTACAAACATTAGAATCATACACGCACAAACACACACCAGCTTGTGTATTCTCCAAGTCAGGTCAGTCTTCTCTGCTCGCATGCAAATCATATGGACCTTGCAGAATGTAAATAGCGAGTGCCCTTTACAGATTGCGCAGATGGTGGTCTGGATCAAGAAGGTTCGCTCGCTTCCACTCATATAGAATACGCTCATCACGGGTTGTCTTAGAAAGTTAAACACAAATGTTAAACTTCAATACAGAAAATAGTATATTTAAGTTAATAGTCTAGTATATAAAGTGGTTATGGATTTACATTTTAACTTGCTGTTTTACGCCGTTTATCAACACGTCAATTATGATAGCCAGTTTAATTGGTGAAGGAAAACCTAAGTTATTTGTGACGAACTCAGACAACTGAGTTTCTTCTTTCCGCAAGTAACTGGTAAGTACTATGACATAAAAAAATCGGGGCATAAACGTGGCTCGTGCGGTTGAGACAGTGTCTTTACACCAATCGACCACGAAGGGGAAAAAAGAATGTCTTGTTGAGCAACGTGATCTCAAGTCAATCGTTAATGTTTCTTGGGGTATTGAAATTAGGACTTCTTCCAATTAACTAAGTTTTAAATTAGATGAAATACTTTTAAATTAAAGCCCTTGTACTACTGAGCCTTCAGGTTTTCCGTAAGCACATTCTCCACCATGACCAGTATTGTATTACATTGTACACAACCAAACTTGTTATTTCAACGTTTTGCCAAGATACGTTTTCAAATGTTTTTACTATCATAGCACAGTTCACATCGGGAACCTTTCTTTAAACAATATTATATGTTAGGTATTTTTTCCATTAGCTTAGTGTTTGCCTTTTTTTAATCTGAGGCATATGGTTATCATTCGCTAATTAGTATAACACATTCGTACATGTAAGTATTAGTTCATCTCGAAAATGAGCTAACAAGTTACTAATTTTGATTAACTCTATCACATCATAAACTACAAATACTAAATTGTAATTATGGTAGATCTGCCAATCTGTGGGTAATATGTTGAACATTCATCGATTTAAACAAGAGTGAACAGCCTTTAAGCCAATCTGTTTAAACTACATTTATTGCACATTCGCTTTCTTTATAAACGTCATAAACGCATGTCAAAATATATATACTTTGATATTAGCTTCCTTGTCAACGTTCTTTGTTTAGATTTTGTTAATTAACCTAGATCTATTAGAGCTAAAGTTTTTCATGTGCGTGTTGATAAATGGTCAAATTATTATAATAAACATAAACTACGTCTTGTAGAACGTCTTCGGTGTTAATTTAGGACTTTGACTACTGTAATAGGTTATCTTAAAAAAGTACATTTAAATAAAGTTAAATAACTATTATATACTGCAAGACCGTGGTGCCAACATTGAAGTTAGATAACAGTTAGATATCAGTCATGTTTAAAGAAAATGTAATAATGCTTTCGCTTAGATATAGTCACACTTGCGTATACTGATACTAATGTCACTGAAGTGTCATTTGGGGACACGCAGCGTGATGCATCACAATGTTCAAATACTTGATACGCAAGTAACCGCCATCACTGGTTCTGTGGTTCATAATTCGAGCTATAGTTTTGTAGTGCACCCACCACCGTGATAATATGAGGCTATTTTATAGCGTTGAGTGCACCTCGTCCAAATATGCATTATGTCTACTGGGTACTCGTCCAATAGAATTCAGTATTGTAATCAACACTGTAAAATGAATGAATGAATGAATGAATGAATGAATGAATGAATGAATGAATGAATGAATGAATGAATGAATGAATGAATGAATGAATGAATGAATGAATGAATGAATGAATGAATGAATGGTGTTTTACGGCACGTCGACATATAAATACGCCATATTGTGGCGAAAGATGAAGAAATTAAGTAGTAATTAAAAATTAATGTAAATATATAAAGATAAAACTATTAAAAAATAAAGGATGATATGGTAGTGATATAAACTATATATGAAAATCAACAAATGCCCGTCAACGGGTATATAAACAAGTAAATATATATAAGAACACATTATAATGATTTATATAGTCTGATTTCTTTTAGGAAATCTAAAACAAGACTAAAATATATAGTATCAAATAACTCTTTCATAGTATCAACATGTTTGTACCTTTGACGCATAGGAACAAAGTCTACATATTCTAACAAGATGTGTTTGACCGTTAACGGTGCAAAGCAGGGTATACATTCTGGTAATCACTGTTAAATGACCTCTTTAATTCAAACGTGATGTTTCCGTTATTGCGTTGTTAGAGTTATCTTCCTTTAATACCAAGTCCAAATACGGATCACGTGATTCTGCAGCACGAATAAGGATCACGTGATAGAGAATGTGGAGTACAAATATGGAATACATGTGTACGTATTAAAGCCGCTGCATTCAGTACAATAGTGAAAATATTGGATTGTCACATGGTTAAAAAGACTGAAAGAGATTGGCTAGAATTATAGAAGTGTGAAATAAATTGCAGCATCTGTCACAGGAGATATGTTCAAAGTTGAGTTAGATGATTTAGAGAATAAACCAGTTGGTGTGATACTTTGTCAGCATTGTCTGTGATTCCAAACCAGTTTAACCTTGTCGAACTTGTTTATAACATCACACAATCAGTGGTCTCGCTTTATTGGGGTGACTGTATAAGTTCGTGGTTATGCTGTGGCAGGATGTACTCTTATGGTACATTTGGTGAGTTTAATCGTCAATACCCAATTAATTATAAAAAAAATGCATGATCATAAATATCAGCTCATTATCGCACACATTTTCACTAAACAACGGACATGGTTGGGGTTTAATTACGCTAAATCAACCGGATATGCTTGCCTGGTACATCGCAAGTAGTTCTCTATTAAAGTATGCTAATCATGTTTTTTCTTTAAAAAACATTTTTAGTGCAGTGACCTTTTATCTTTGGCTGTAAATGTATTCTGGATATGTTATTGATATTTTGAAATACAGTTTATCATGCTTTGAACAGCTTTAGATATACATTTCAAAAGTGAAGTAGAAAGGGTATGCAATTGCAACATCTCGTATAGTTCGTGACAACATAACACGAACATCTATACAGATCACAAAGCAATGTGAACAAACAGAAATTAAAACGCTATCACATGAGGCAATATGGATGGAGAATGAGTAATAGATAGAGTATGGTTTCATTGAGTTGGTTCATTTAAACATCGAGATGGGCGTAGCCCATCGAGGTGTTTAAATTAACCAACGAGATGAAACCATACTCTATTTGTTTTGTAGCATGTCCATTTCAGCTCTATTTCAGTTATTCTAACTGTTATTCTCACTGTTATTTTCACAGTTATTCTGACAGGTCTTATTTTCAATTTAACGATTTACACCTGTGTCTGAACAAAGAGAAGTGTCTGTGACCATGCTACAAGTAACATTAGTATTATTATTTGCTTATTATTTGCATAAGGATTATTATTTACATGCTTCTAAAATAGATTTACAAAATATGGCTAGTTTTAACAAAGTGTTTTTATTCTGATCATTTATTCATGAGGAGATCATACTTAACAGAGTTTGGATGTTTGTAGTAATAAGACTTTACATATTTTCTTCTTTCTACATTAAAATGACTACAATGAATTCATCTCCTAACAAGTTGGAATTGCATAAATGACAAAGCCATTCGATTTTCTGATATCTACCCTTTTCAATTGGTAACTTATGATTAGCACATATAAGTTTACAGACTAACATTTTTGCACGATTAAAAGGTTTCATAGTAAAATATTTTTCAAAAGCAGGTTCATGTTTGTACATGCGATAAGACATTTGCTAAAAGTTTGAACATCATTATTCAAGTTTTGCAAAATACTGATCATTTAGTCTCGATTTAACGATCGTTTTAAACACACTTGGTAAAGGAGGATTTTGATCCAATCAATAATTTGACAAATCCATAGTATTTAGAGTATTATGAACATAATCAATCCAAAGTAATTTAACTATTTCATTAACATACAATGAATAAGATGTATTATACTATATGGAACTTATCTTTTCATGATTACTATGAATGGTTGGCTTTCTAGGCTATTGTTTTTTTGTATTATATTTACACGAGCATATTTGTGTTTTACTTATATTGCCTATTTATGCTGCCTTGTTGGTTAGAGATTAGATCATGGCGGGGATTTCTTTATTTACACTGTCCTGTTTTTATGGGATGACAGTTGGGTATGTGTGAGGTTTGGTGCACCCTAGAACCGGTTTAAACCCCCAGTGGCCTTTGTTGCCACTGACCGTTCCAAGGCGGTAGCCCTATTGTCAACCCTTTTGTGTTTGTGATGTCGTTTGCATTTTTTATTACTTTTGCCTTCTCGTTTGTCTGTTTGCGTGTTTGTTTTTGTGTTTTGTGGTTGACTGTCGTCCTTGAATGCTGCTTTCCCTGTCCGATATTTTTTTATATTTCTTTATACGAATAATTAAGGACTCTACATTTTATTTGCAGTGAAACAGGCGTGATACCAAGTTCACCATATAACATATAGCTGGGAGTACTACAGTAACGGTTCAAACTTAATATGAATTTACAAAATTTCAACTGAAACTGATCAGCAATAATACAATTGTCTATACCCCACACTTCAGAACCATACATAAGTATAGGTACAACCACAGTTGACAGCAAACGTTTTCTTGATGGCCTTTCTAGCTTGATCAATTAACATTTTTTTGGTTTTAGTAAATTTACCGTTATAAGGAGAAAGTTACTCGTTATAAAGAGAAATTTTCGATTAATTCGAGGACATTGTCATCATAGAAGAAACTAGGAAGGTTCTTGAACCCCCTTTTATTTTTACAAAAGACAACACTTTGGTCTTGGCAGTATTCACCTGCAAACCCCATAAAGAACAATAATAGGATATAGCGTTTCTTGCTAACTGTAAGTCAAGCAAACTTCCTGCTAAGATGACCGTATCATCAGCATATAATAACAGAAATAAGTTTTAAAAAACACTTCAATTTCTTCATTGCTTAATGAATATTTTACATACTCGGACAGTAAAGACAAACCATTAAACTTACTAGACATAAACTGAGAGAGATCATTTAGAAAAAGAGAAAAAGTACTGGGGACAAATTCTCACCTTGACGTACACCGGAGAAGCTTTCAAAAGGTCTAGACAACCTATTGCCACCACACTTAACACAATATTTTGCTTTACTATATATTTATTATGGATTATTTAGAAAACATTAACCATCAATGTTAAAACATAACAGTTTATGCCACAATGCGCCCTATTAACCGAGTCGACCACCTTACGATAATCTATAAAGGAACAAAACAGTTCTTTATTCTTATGTAAATATAAATCAACTTAAATTTTCAAAGAAAAAATATGATCAACAGTGCCATAGTTTTTCTAAAGCCAGCCTGCTCTTCACATAAAATATTGTAAGAGTCCAAGTATTTATTCAAAATTATTTAATGCAGTATAGTAGTAAATAGCTTCCCAAAACAACTAAGAATAGTGATACCTCTGTAATTGTTGGGATCATTAATATCTCCTTTATTCTTATATAGGGGAAGAATTACCCCTTTACTCCACATATCAGGAAATATACTTCCACTATCAAGTATAACATTGAACAGCTTACAGAAAACAGGCAACATAATATATTTAGGTATATTTAGGTATTCATTTAAAATATTATCAAAAACAGAAAATGGTTTATTATTCTTTAATCAATTAACAGCTTTAAGAACTTCAGCTTCAGTAAACAGTGCATTTAATTCTGAATTATTACTAGCAATATGTTCAAATTCAATATTATGCATATCTACAACATCATCACAATATCTTGACAAAGTTTACTAAAGTGTTTGTAAAACACTTCACTAGTAATCTTATTTAATACAGTTTTCTCTCACCCAAATATGTATTCAACATATTCCAGTATGTTTCAGGGTATGATTGCCTAAGTGCTCTTAACTTTTGATTGACTTGACATGGACATTTCTGAAGTTTTTATTAATTTTACTACAGGTTATCAAATCATTATGACTTACAACATTTCTATTTCTTCTTAAAACATTCTTCTGACGTAAATATTGCTTATGCAATTTTTTACATTCGTTATCAAACCAAGGCTGGTTTACTTTATAATTAAGCCGGGGCCTTCATTTTACTCTTCACTAAACAACTGTATTTTAGTAAGAATACCACGCAGTCAAATTGGTTTACGAGCATTTTATGGAATCGACCCAGTATTGCCACAGTTACGGCCCCTTTTTAGGGGTGATACTATTCCCCGGTCGATTTCCCGGTTACTTCCCGGTTAAAACCCGGTTGAAAAGGGGTGGCAAATGTGATGATTGTGTTGATGTTTCAGATGTTTTAATGACATATATGTCTTATACATGTATTCATTTTTCCATAATCACTAAAAAAAATGTTGAAAAAAAAAGAAAGTAGTTTAATTAAGTGTTGAATATTGGTGTTTTTTCACAATAATTTGACTGCTTTTGGCAATTCCCGGTTCAGTTTCGGAGACAGTTAAAGGATAACAATGCCTTAATAGTTCATTATTTATGGTTTTTATTTCATAATATATGATATTATTAACTCATAACAATAATAAAAATGGAAATAAAACAGAAAATAAACGTTCATTTCCAACACCCGTATTTCGTGTAAGGAAAGCCGTAGAAATTACAGATGAAGCGTTATTTCTGCACGTCGTGAGAAACAGTACACTATAGATTCAAGAAAACTAGATAGATCTACATAGATATTATCAGTATGTAAAACAACACATATCGAAAATATTAATTGGTTATGTTTTACAGTGACATACAATTTAATTATAGTTTTTTGCAACAAAAATGCATGAACTGTTTAACAGGAGGAAACCAATACTTATTCAAACTCAAAATTGTAAAATATAGCAAGTCTTCATATATGTAGCTATACATTTGTATGCGACATACACACAATAGAATAAAATGACATTATATATAAAAGTATGTGTATGTAGTACACGGATAATAATACCGTATAGCTAATGTAACTGTAATATTTTGGGAGACACATTGTGTATGATACCATTTTTTACATTTTTTATGTTGACATAAAATAAGGTCGTCAACGAAATCAGGCTGTCTACAATGGCACCATAACTGTATATTTATTACCTTTGGGTTAAAACAGGACAGACTTAAATTTCTTCCACATATTGGTTCTTTTAGGAAAGGTGTTATGCGTCCCGTTTCCAGACACTCAATTAAATGAGGACGCATTGCAGATACATTATAAATATTTCTAAATTTAAAGGAAAGTGGAAAGTGACAAAACTCTACTACATTCGCGATCGCGAATAAACCGCAATCATAGGAATTTGGCTGTTGTCTGGGTTCCTTCACCTTAGGTGTAACCCATCGGCCGACAACATGTCCCTGTTTATGGCACCAGCTTTATGAAATTCACGATGGCTGATGAGTACGAATTATCTCTCGTACGTGTATACTTTGATAATCCTCTGTTAACTTCAATGGCCACTGAATTTATCTTCACCGGACACGTATGCTGTAAGTAGAAATGTATTTTTAATATTATTACATATTATATATGTTACAAAGAATTTGAAATAATATCTAAAGCACATTGGCTCAATAAGTGTTGGTTGATTGATTGATTGATGATTGATTGATTGATTGATTGATTGATTGATTGATTGATTGATTGATTGATTGATTGATTGATTGATTGATTTCGTACTGAACGAATATAATACAATGTCATTGTAGCAGAGCCCTAAAAATAACGGGCTATAAAACCTATCATAGAGAGAGAAAGAGAGAGAGAGAAAGAGATTTCTTACTTTGGATTTAGCTCCAGAATGTCATTAAGTAACGTCTGGAACTTCGACAGCAGACTAGATGCGTCGTCCGCTGGCAAATTTCTGATGCCTGTGTGGAGCACAACAGTCTGAAAAGATATATCATAATGTACATCAGCGTTACTGTGTGTTCAAAGAAAATTGTTTTATTCTTCTTCTTGTGACATTTAAATCTCAGATGGAATAACGAAGTAAATTTGAAAACTTCAATAAGCAAGTAGATTCAAAGTTATAGTTAAGGTTGACGCGTGTCAAAGCACAATGATTTTACATGTGTATTCCGGCCTGTCTAAATGTGCGAATTGTCCTTTACAATATACAGCAAAATCATTAAATCCCATTACGGCAATCGAACCGGTTAATAATAGACACACTTATCTAGTTAAATGAAACTGTTAATGTAGCAGGGACACGCGACAATCTTTAATCTTTAAGATCTTATTAATAGGAATATCATAATATATCCTAGGAAGGACTATTCTAATTAATCAAAGGTAGGAGCCATTTTAAACTACAGCACTAAACACGATTAACACTAATTTTGACTTAAAAAGGATAACACAAAACCCACTTGATATGGTGGGAAAAGTTAAATTTTACGCTTTACACTGTTTTCAGTTTGGCATCCGTGTCACATGGACACATTTCTAGTTTGATTCAATATCCTTTAAAGCTGTACAGTCCCTATTTTAACTGGTAATAACTTATGAATATGAATGAGTCACGTGTGAAGTAGTTTCAAATCGACGAACACCCCAAAAGTCGGTATATAAGGAGAAATCGATACGTAAAATTTCACATTTTTATTTAGCCTCCGTACAGGTAACATCGATAAATATACGGCTCCAGAATATATGTGATAAACAAATAGTTGCCCGGAACGGGATTTGAACCACAGCCTTGCACTTGTTAGTGTTGAAAGATGTACGCTGAACCTCTAGACCACTGCTATTTATTGGTATTTTGTAGCATTTTTAACACTAAATAGGCATTACGTATTAACAAGAGCGCGCACACAAACTCATCAAGCGCTAAATAACAAGTCGAGATATGGTTGATTTGAGGCAAAATATTAGTTTCATATTGATAAGATACAGTACGAGTATTACACCAGGCAATGTTAATTTACACGTGCGACAATATGGACTGCATATTTATTGATCCATCATTAGATGCGTTCAAATATGTTGAGCTATTTTGCCTCATAATATATGGTAGTTAGTATACTATTTTCACAAGAAGCGTTGTAGTTCAGTGGATAGAGCACAGGACTTGAAATCAGAAAGTCGAGTGTTCGAGCCCCGAAAGAAGCTAACTTTTTTTTTTGTAAAAATTACTGTTACCTGTGTATAGGTACGATGTGCACTGGTCGATGTTTATGCAGTAAATGATTTCTTTCGCTATATTTGCTCGCTTAAATACCCGATTTCGACATGAGCTGGTGAACATGAAGTTACAAATAAAGACACGCCTACAAAGAATAAATCTATTGATATAGGGACTCTGTAGCTTTAAGGTTAAATCCATACTTTATACCCTCTACCTGCAATTTGCATCATTGATCTGTGTAACTGAGAACCATCCTCCATGAAGAGTACGATATGATAATTTAATATGGATGATTTCAAATCTCGGTCATTTATTATTACAAAACTAGTCTTCTATCCACTTCATCAACAAACGAAAAAGTCTTGAATTCCTGAAGACATCATAAATATAAAGGAGATATGTTGTACTATCCACTTTAATTTGACGAGTGTATCTTTTCATATAGATATAGATAAGTTTTTCTTATAACAATGCATATGACAATACTGGACGAACATTGTATTCTGTTTCTTCCAAATTATTTGCTATTCATTTATAAGGTTTCAAGTGATACTTAATGGCACAACTACGCCAAATATTAATAAAGTATCAAGTGAAAAAATGTCCAGTTACTTACAGAATGTTGGTTAGTACTGGTAACAGAAGCCACGGTTAAGATAACTGACCGAAAATGACTGGAAAAATGTTGATAAATGACGTTGAAACCAAACACAACAATAAATTCGGTGAATTGATATACCCCGATGAAGTGTTAATTGTCTTCTGGGTAGAAGCATGGACGGAAATTAAATGAAAAAATACTGACGAACAAATAAAAAAAACTGAGATGTTGGGTTCCGCAAGTCGTCTTGATGAGCTGAGTATATGTGCCGATTTATTTCAAAATCCCTCCATGAGAGTTGGTTTAAACTTATTTTATTTCCAATATTATACAATTGGTGAAAATGTACATAATACAAAATGTGAAAAAGGATTGGAACGAAAGCAGTTGCTTATAGAGTTCCTTTCCTATTTTTTATTGGTTTAAATTCCATGAGAGTTGTGCAGCGGACACGGAAACTGCAACGGACGGACAAACGCCCGGAACGGACGGACAACGCCAAAGCTGTGTCCCTATTCGTTGGGGGATAATACCTTAATAAAATAATAAAGGTAAATACATATTTTTTTGAGGATGGGGTGGGGGCCCGGGCTCTCCATGCATGTATTCATGTATGAGTTATACAGCGTACACGATAATTGTAAGGGACGAAAGGATGGACGGTGGGCGGCGTGCGTGCGCGTGCGTGCGTCTTTTATCAAAATTGAATGATTGACATCAAAGTTCAATATCCGATATCAAATGTAATGAGCATATCACACATTTCACAAAATAAGTATTTAAAGACGCTAACGAAAAGGCGTACCTTTTATTTTTACGGTATTATCAAGCCAAAGCGAAAACATGATCAATACAAGGAGAATATACGCATATAAGAACATATCATAACATTGACCTTAAATAAGTAAAAAACCTAATAAGGAAATCTGATAATCTTAATACGTCAAGCCAATCTATCAAACAAATAAACAATTCATGATAACAGTACGTATCTGACATGTTTAGTAAACATGGTGACTTGGAACAACAAGTGGTATTTGAGATAATCCAATGAACTATTTGTTTTCAAATTAAAGCATTATGTGTATTTTATTAAAAAAGACACCCTGTGTGGTTGCAGGGGTAGAATACAACCAATGCAATCTCACAAACACACTGTCACAGAGGGGTAGGACCACCACATCCCATCCCCATTCATATTCATTTTGTCATATCTGTCTCATGCTCTTTATCATGACACCGCGTATGCAAACGTGGAAACGTGCCTTTATTGTAATTGGAGTGTCTACTATAGAATTTGCAGCAACTCTGCAGTTCTGCCGGTCAGAAGGTTAAGCCTCTCGTGAGATCCTGCAGACTCGATGTGATACAAACTTCCAGATCACGTTACTCTAGTAATAATCCTATTATATTACATATTTGTCTGTGATTTGTATAGGAAATACTGGTAACAGAAAAGCTATGTCTACTCGTTTGATCTACTGCAAAATATCTCTCAGTGGGAGTTATTTCGCAGTACGAATATGCTCGGCCTTTTCCGTCATTGGCGGGAACGCCAGATGACGTTCCGATTGTTTTACGGACGTCGTCGTCAGATTCCGACACTAGGGAATACCGATAACGGAAAATAACGAAGATTTCCGGTTCCGCTTGTTTGGTTTTATACGTCACGAAGACAACCTCAACAGTAATTTTAATGAAATGTTAATTATAACAAACGTGTCATGCTCCCAAATATTGCACCCAGCATATGCATCAGTACAAACAGGATAACAAACTTGATAGATCTAGTAAAAGGAACTGACAAAATATTCTCTATTTATCATCTTGAAATCGTATGAGTTCTGTCTTGTTAAACGTTGTTTCTATTATGCGGACAACGGTGGTTCAGTGGGTAGAACGTTTAACTTTGAATGCGGAGATCGCGGGTTCGAGCCTCGATCCCTGGTGCCACTGAGTTACTTTCCTTAGCCTCGTTTCAAGGAAGTGGACGATGAATGTATCGGAGTCTATCCGCCGAGCTAGCAGGAATCATATGTGTGTGTGTGTGTAATTCGAAGGTTTTATCGTCCTTCCACCACTAAAACGTCGTGATCCCTTTCAGGTTAAGCCTTCCAGAGTATCTCCTCGCCTTATGGGTACAATAGAGTCTGGACGATGATCTAGATGAATGTGTTGGTTGATATGGTGCTGCTGTGTGGTGTAGTCAGTTCTCTTGTAGATATGTTGATAAAGTGTCGCTGCTGCTCTATGTAGTTTTCGCTGTGGCGGTGAAGTGGTCTGGTCGAAGTGGCCTACATCCGCTACGGTGGTTGTCCTACATCCGCTACATGGTCGGGTTCTCTGTTTGGGTCCACACACATCACAGTATAACCCCTGCGCCGCGCACACCGCCCGATGTCTGTGTCCCCCTTAGGTCTTCTGTAGCTTGTGAAAAACTACGGTCGAATGTGGGCTTCCGCTGCAACGTTGATGACCGGTGGTTATGGTTGAATATGTGGTCCGTTGCAGCTTCAACTCGCGGACCTGTTCCTACTTCAGGGATCTGGAAACATCAGATAGTGTGTGCTGTGATGGGACGCAGGAGACACCCTCACTCTCGGTCAACCGACGTTCAGTCTGCCCAATCCCTGATAATGACAAGTTCTCAAGTTTTCGGCATCCTGAACATCGGCAGTGCCCAGGCAGCGACGTGCACGCATTGAAGGTAGGAATCATAGGAATCGACCCCCGGATTTCTATTTCTCCTGTTTCACTTTTTATATTGAAGACTAAGCCAGAGAAATAACTTCTTTATTGCAACTTTTATGAATTTCAATTCGGTAAAAAACACTGTGCCAGATGGGCGATTGGAAGAAAAGAGGTCTCTCACTCAGAGATAGCATATGGGCAGTACTCCTTAAACACCACTCCTCGAAATATATTACTGCATATTTCAATAGCAAATATTGAAAATGCATTTATGATCTGTTAGGGAAATTCCCAATAAATGAAGAAAACGAAACTAAAAGTAGTATCGAATTGCTTGTACCGATTTTTAGCTCTCCTTTGCAACGATCTTTAATTGCTAAGTAATAATAAAGGGAGTGGAATTCGTCACCTGACCAGGGAGTGTACGATTCTTCAAACTGAGGCCATACCTGTAATCTAAATAAGTATGGTGAAATGGAGGCCCTATTAGAGGATGGGCAAAAATAATAAATAAATTAATGTCGCTCCAGGTTTTTATTTTTGGAAACTCAAGAAAATGAAAGTAAAGAAAATGTAACTAGGTTTGCTGTCATAGCTTTAAATATCCGGAATAGTATTAAATCTGTATCTTGCACGTTGTACTTACCTTTGAGCAATATCAGTACCAACATTTGCTCAGTATAAATTATTTATTTTAAACACATTTCAAAACACCTTCATGTGTATTAAATAGGATCATTTGAATAGTAATTCTAGTGTGCGTTCACGAATTATCAAGTTGATCAACTAAAATTATAACTATGAGATTGTTTGTTTTGCGGTAATCCAATACCATAATGGCATTTTGTGAAGTTATTGCGTAAACAAACTAAAAGTCACCAGTTTTTTTTTGGAATAATAAATGATCATTAATCTCAGTCATTTATGCTAATTGTCAAACTATTTAATTAGTATTATGATACAAAATTAATTGCCAAGTGTGTAAAAGATACCTTTGCATGCGTGTTTTCTTTTCTTCATAATTTGATGTGTTTTTCCTTTATTCTGTAATACGAGGGTTGTTCCAGAAGTCCGTGTACTGATCTTATAACTTTGTTATGACCATAACGATCGAAATAAAAAATACATCATCCGAAACCATATGTTTTACTCTCTTAGATTGTATAATTGCACAATGCTCATATCATAACCGTTCTTATGTGTGTACGAGTGTTCTCATATGAGTGTATGTCGCTAGAGATGACCCTAGTGGTTGGGACTAACTCCGGAAAGAATCAATGACGGTGACTGCATTTACATAAGTCTAATGCAATTTTTAAAATATGTTAAATATATATATCAAGAAAAACAAGCGAATACACAGATGACATATGAAAAAGAATGTTCTCATGAACGTTTAAGATGTTCGTAGTATTATCGCAAATACTGAATGTGTCGACTGACTATATATGACACTAAAGTGTTGGTGCAGTTACAACAATGTTGATGATCACAAACGTTACAAAGAATGATGCACGAGAGCTCATGAATATGATGCACGACTTCAATGATCGGTGATGGTCATCAAAAGCCTTCTATAGGGTTGATGACTCAATGAATATGATGACGCGATGATTAACCTCCACCGAGGTTGTGGGGTAACGTTCCTCCAGTGAGGTCTGATGACGGGCCCACCACGTGTCCCGGCGGTTGTTGCTGCTAAGACAACCGGATCATGTTTTATCCATGTACGGGGACCGTCTCCACCGCTCGTTACGTTATGCGTTGATTCCCGCTGAATCACCTGGAGGGCCTACACACCCTAAAGGCTTAGCTCCACTCCGGGAGGCTTAGACTGTAATAATACATACGTTTAGATGTCGGTTCATTAACACAACAATATTATACAATTATCAGTACACAAATCATTATCTAGTAAATATATGTCAGCCACGCTTAATTATGATGTGTATCAATGTATACGTATTCTACAATACCATGTATACTCATCGGCATATACACCGTTATCAATTTAATCTTGTATTACAAAAAAAATAATGACTTATACACATATGCATATATACATGCATGTCCTCTCAACTAATGCACCTACTATACAACGTTATCAAATTAATATCGTTCAGTTTAACGTTAACTTCAGAATCAGATGCTAGCTGTATCAAGTTAATGTTTGAGAAACATAAAAGCTAACCGGATGTAGTAACATTGCCAAACAAGATGGCGACGCCCACTGAATACAAATGTACGATAAAATTTCATAAAATAGGTACTGACCACATATTGCCTGTGAATTTCCCCCTGTCCGACTTCTGCTCCAAACAAAGCAACTTTCAATCAATCCCGGCCATGACTGGAGAACAATGCATTTTATAACCAACGTTCCGCCCAAACCTTCATTTTCCACGTTCATTCCGTGACAAACGTGGCAACAGACGCAATTTATATATATACACGAAAGGGCCCTTAAACAATGTTGCCCTTTAGAGAGATAGATTGTAAAATACTTTAACGTACATATAAAATTATTGAACGGCCTGCCGTACTCCCTCTACCGGCGCTATAAAACTGCTCGCTTTTCCGTAGACAAATACGCTATACTCGAGATTATTTTGTGACAATATCTCCCCACTTAAAGAAGTGTTACACTTTTAAAATTCAACAAAATATAAACTATTATTCTTCCTAGCAAATTAGCGACAAAACGTACAAGCTGATCGCTCAATAGCATGAGTATGTTAAATATTACTACAGAGGAATGCAACCTTCAGCCAGTACAACGACCGTCTTCAGGAAAACATCCACTGCAATTAATACCCAACTATGATATGTGTTCCCTAATAGTAATATTTATGTTTCATAATAGTAAAATAATAGTAAAAAGGGACGAAAATTAAACATTAACATTTCAACAATATTCTACAATTGTACACTACACTGTCGTAACATATACTGCTATTGTACAATACACTGCCATACACCATCATACTATTGTACTCTACTATTGTATTTTACCCTGTCATTATGTGTGGCGACTTAAATAGTCTGCCCCAATATTGTGCTTTCCACGGTCTATTACATCGACTCTACTGTTACCAATAACACTACTTCCTGCAACTACAAGAACTCCAACGTTACACATTGCATCCATCGCATTACCAGTATACTGTTGGCGAAATGGAGTAGGGTCTCCCGTTTCCCTAATCGGCTTTGCTAAAGTGTGCTTAAAGCTACACTGCATTACAACTGTTGGTCTCGACGTATCGGACAGAACAGCACTACACTCAGAGTTTAAACGACCAACCTCTCGTTTCTCTACTACACTAAGCATGCCTGATGTGTCTACATCGGCTGCTGTCTGCTTACCTACACTAGTGGTAAAATACATGGGACTAGTGTCCTCACTACTACTGCCTTCCTCACTATCCTCAATAACTGCAACATTAACTACAGTTAACACCCCTTGTTGCACATTATCGGTTCTACTAATATACTCTTTCAGCATATTCGCATATAAGTCTTCAACTTTCCACTCATCTCGATTCGATAACCCATAGTGTTCATTATCCCTCTAACGTAAAATGGCCCTTTCCATTGTAATAACAGCTTGTTATTGTTGGTCGAAAGTAACATTAACACCTGGTCATCTATCTTGAATCTCCTAGCTCTAGCTTTCTGGTCATAGTACCGTTTGTAATTGGTATTTGCCTTAACTTACTGACTTTGAGCTATATTTCAAGTGTCCTCCAGTTTCTCCTTAAGATCTAACACACTGATATGTAGTCTTAACCTCATCACTGTCTACTTCACCTGCCCACATCTAACTAAGAGTCCTCATGGGACCTCTAACTGATCTACCGTACAATCTTTAGTTAAAAGCAGAAAAAAAACTGTATTTTGTCTCGTTAAGACGATGGGGCCTTCATTTGGCCAGATTTCAACGAAATTTGCAGGGATGATCAAAACCAAGCCTAGCTGTACATATCGTCACCATGTTCCGGTTGAATGCTTTTGGAGGAGCTATGGCCCTTTAACGGTTTTAATACCCAAACTTTGTCTGGAATAGTTCTCCTGAACCCCTAGTAGATTTAAACGAAACTGTTTAGGGATGATCAGTACCAGGGCTAGTTGTGCATATGGTCGTCAGTTCCGGTTGAATGATTTTTGGTGGAGTAATGTCCCTTTTAAAGGTTTTATTACATACACTTCGTCCGGACTACATTTCCTGATCCCCTCGTCGGATTTCAACGAAACTTTGCAGGGATGACCAGTACCAAGCCTAGTTGTCCATGTCATCGCTGTGTTCCGGTTGGCTGATATTGGCGGAGTTATGGCCCTTTAATGTTTTATTACACAAAGTATGTCCGAACTAGTTCCCCTGAACTCCTGGCCGAATTTCAACGAAACTTGGCAAGAATCATCAGTATCAAGCCTAGTTGTGCGTATCATCGACGTGTTCCAGTTGAAGGATTTTTGGCGGAGTTATGGCCCTTTACAGGTGTTAATACACAAACTTTGTCCAGACTAGTATCTTCTAAACTCCTGGTTGGATTTCAACGAATCGTGTGGGGGATGATGAGTGACAAGCCTAGTTTCGCATGTCATCGCCGTGTTACAGTTGAATTTTATGACGACAACCCTTGATATTAGAACCATTTTAGCCAGTAGAGCGTCCACATGCCCTATTGGGCCTCTTGTTTATATCGATGTTACTACAGCGAACGATGGATTAAAAATGATGTCATGATAATAGGTTCTCTTCCTACGGTCGCTACATTTGAACTATTACTGGATCAAATGGTTATTTTCAGAAACCATTTGTCTTGATTGTTAAGCAATTATCAAGAACAAAGGATCGTTTGATTAGGAAACAATTACTCGATAGTGTCGGTGTCATGGGATTAGATATACTATTTATTTTTAGACACACGTGCATGTTGCGAACTTATTACCTTGTGATCTTTTACAAATTATTTCCTTTCAAAACCCAGACATCATTAGTTATTGTTTATTAAGTGTAATTTTAACAAAATAGAAACCCAAACATTAGTCTGCCTTTTCAATAGAAAGTTAATGAAGCATATTTTTTTGTTTCACTAACTCCGAGACTGATTAGGGTGTATTCGATAAGGTTGTATGTCTTGTTACACTGTTATTGGTCATGTAATATAATAAACTATTAGGCCTGCTATTCCAAAACACATGAAATAAAGTTAAAAATAAACAGTCAGAAGAGCGTATAGATGAAGAAGTTGCATTTCAGGAAAATAGCATCATATGGCAATTTTCCTAAACAATGTCTTTTTACCAATTTTACGAAATACCTCGGCGTGTATTGAACGTTTGTTTTGTTTGTTTGTATCACTATGGTGTTTTACGTCATTTTCAACACAACACATGTAATTAAGGTTATATATGACGGTCGATTTTTTTGTCATGGAGGCAGACCACCCACTTTTCCTGGGTAGAACCAGTACTGTACACCTCCCGCCATCCGTAAGAATCGACACTTCCTCACTTACAAGTCGAGCTCCCAGTGGGATTCGAACCCGCAGCAGTGAGAGGCGAGTGTATTGTACGTAAAAACATGAAAACACAATATGGCGACATCCATATCAAGCATAATAATGTTTTAAATAGATAAAAATAGTCATCAATACAGAAAATGAAGATAATCTGCTTGATAAGTAGAATCTATACTATCACAATATTGCGACATCCATATCAAGCATAATATTTACATTTTAAAAATAGGCGATATTATATAATTATCAAATATTCACTGAAACTGTGTTTTTGTGGTGAAACACAATTCATAAAAGTGGTTTATAATATGCTAAAAATGATAGTGAATTAACATTTACAGGCGGTAAACTGGACATCACAAGTTAAACATGTGTTATCTAGACTAGGATTCTACGATGTGTGGTTAGCGCACGGCGTCGGCGATGTAAATGTTTTCCTTTCGCTGTTCTACATCTAATGCTTAAAGCTACACGGTCCCTATTTTAACTGGTAATAACTGATGAATATGAACACCCCAAAAGTCGGTATATAAGCAGAAATCGATGCGTACAATTTTACAGTTTATTTAGCCTCCGTACAGGTAACAGATCTGAACCATAGCCTTGCACTTGTAAGTTTTGAAAGATGTACGCTGAACAACTAGACCACGGCTATTTATTGGTTGTTTGTAGCATTATTAACACTAAATAAGCATTACGTAATAACAAGCGCGCGCACACAAACTCATCAAGCGCTAAATAACAAGTCGAGATATGGTTGTTTTGAGGCGTATTAGTTTCATATTGATAACATACCATTTATTAAGAGGCAAAATAACTCAATCTATCTGAACACAACTCGAGATGAATCAATAAATATATAGAGCATCTTGTCGCACGTGTCAGCTAATATATTCCGCCTCAAAGAAACCATATCGCGACTTGTTATTTAGCGCTTGATGAGTTTGTGTGTGCGCTAGTTATTACGTAATGCCTATTTAGTGTTAATGTGTAACGAACAAAATCTGAATAAGATGAACACGCGATGAATAACAAAGTGCAGTAAAAATGAATAGAAAGGGGGGTGGGGGGTGGGGGGTGGGGGAATGGCGCCCGACGCGAGTTGTTCTTCTTGCAATTTTTGTATCTTGAGCGTTCAGATCCGGAATGCCCCCTCTACCTTTCTGTTCATGCACGACAAGACCCTGAGCTCTACAATCTATGAAAGTTTTGAGCGAATCCAATCTTAAATACAGGAAATATAACAATAACAAGATTTCTATATATGCTATATCCCAACGCAATAACAATCCAGTGGTGTCTAAACATGTTTCTTCATTCCGTCTTATCATTAATAATAATTCACTGACATCGTGAATCACTAAACAACTTTCGAAATAGTTGTTGCTTTATACAATTATACATAATAAAGCAATAATCACGTTGTTTTCACGTTATATCTGAAGTAAAATCAAATAAAACAATGCCGTAACCAGAACGTTTTTCCCCCATATGATCAACTACTTTATTAGGTTAAACAAGGCAAATTCTGATACGATTGATATATTGTCATTTGGAATATTAGTGTTTTCCTATTACATACATAGCTCGTCTTAGTTAAAGTCAGTTCTTCTCATTATTCTCATTACATTCAGTTCATGCAAACCCGGAGGAACTATTTATCCACGCGGAGGCATATAATGTGAATGCTGTATGGCTGCCACTTGTGCTATTTTTAGCTCAGGTATACCATTATGTTAACACTGCAACGGGGAGTTTGCTATCTGCCGCAAAAATGTTACAATACATCAATAAATAGCCGTGGTCTAGTGGATCAAAGTACATCATACAAGCGCAACGTCTGTTGTTCAAATCCCGTTCCGGGCATTATCGTTTTGTATCACATATATGTAATCTGAAGCCGTATATTTATCGATGTTACCTGTACGAAGGCTAAATAAAAATGTGATATTTTACGCATCGATTTCTGCTTATAAACCGACTTTTGGGGTGTTCGTCGATTTGAAACTACTTCACACTACTTCACACGTGACTCATTCAAAGAAGAAATCGATTGATATAGAGACTCTGTAGCTTTAAGTAGCTTCTGTCACTAATAACAACAAGAGGCCCAAATGGGCCTGTGGACGCTCTACTGGCTAATATGGCTCTTATGACATCAATGAAGCAAGTGACTTTCGTCTTAAAGAGGCAAAATATAGCCATAACTAAGCCATTACTGGTCCGATCAGGCTGGTTTTCCAAGTTAATAAAAAAAAAATAAAAAAAATAAAAAATAAAAAAAATAATAATAATAATAATAATAAAAAAAATAAAAAAAAATAAAAATAAAAAATAAAAATTTAAAAAAAAATAAAATAAAAATATATAAAAAAAAAATTAAAAAAAAAAAAAAATTAAAAAATTTAAAACCCCAGGGTCACCATTTGAACAAAATTGGTAAAGGACCATAGCAACAGCAAAATATTAAACCTCTGGCTCTTGCAGTTTCCGAGAAGAAGATTTTTTCCTATACGTGTCTAGGTAAAACATGTGACCCTTGAGGCCGGGCCAAATGTGACCCCAGGGTCACCATTTGAACAAAGTTGGTAAAGGACTATAAGCTTATAGTAAATGCAAAATATCAAACCTCTGGCTATTGTAGTTTCCGAGAAGAAGATTTTTTTTTCAAAAATCCTATATAAGTCTATGTAAAACTGTGACTCTCGGGGCGGGGACAAATTTGACCCCAGGGTCACCATTTGAACAATCTTAGTAGAGGACCATAAGCTGATGCTACATGTAATACATGAGAGCTCTGTGCCATGTGGTTCCAGAGAAGAAGATTTTTTCAGTTTTTCCCTATACAAGCCTATGTAAAACTGTGACCCCCAGGGTGGGGCCAAATGTGACCCCTGGGTCACCATTTGAACAAACTTGGTAGAGGACCACAAGCTTATAGCAAATGCAAAATATTAAACCTCTGGCTCTTGCAGTTTCAGAGAAGAAGATTTTTTAAATTTTTCCCTATACATGTCTATGTAAAACATGTGACCCTTGGGGCGGGGCCAAATGTGACCCGAGGGTCACCATTTGAACAAACTTGGTAAAGGACCATAAGCTTATAGTAAATGCAAAATATCAAACCTCTGGCTATTGTAGTTTCCGAGAAGAAGATTTTTTAAAAAAAAATCCTATATAAGACTATGTAAAACTGTGACCCCCGGGGCGGGGACAAATTTGACCCCAGGGTCACCATTTGAACAAACTTAGTAGTGGACCATAAGCTGATGCTACATGTAATACATGAGAGCTCTGTGCCGTGTGGTTCGAGAGAAGAAGATTTTTTAAAGTTTTTCCTATATGTCTATATGAAAAACATGCAAAACCTCAATATACAAACTTTGGACCCCCGGGGCACGGCCATTTTTGACTCCGGGGACGTTATTTGAGCATTCTTGATATTCTAGGCCTTGGCGATCATTTTAAAAGAAAAACTGTTGAAATCTGTCCAGCGGTTCTGGAGAAGAAGATTTTTTTTAAGGTTTCGACTATATATGGTAATAGCAGCCATTTTGGATGTAGCGCTGACCTAATTTTAACAAATCCAAAAATCATTCATCTAAGGATCATCCATGTGAAGTTTGGTCAAAATTAACCAAGCGGTTTCGGAAGAGAAGTCGTTTGAAGAAAAGTTAACGGACGACAGACGACAGACAGACAGACATACGACGGACGACAGACAACACACACCATCCCATAAGCTCTGCTGGCCCTTGGCCAGTAGAGCTAATAACTTTACGGTGACGGTAGAAAAAGACAATAGGAAAGTTAGAAAAAAGATTGTAGGAACGGCAGAAGTTAAGGAAGGCGTACCAACTGCCTTTTCAGATCCTTCTAGGCCGAACCAATCTAGCTACCGTTTCGGCCCCTAGACCCAACCGACACACATTCAAACAAGATTTCAAGATGTATTTATTTCAGGAATGGTATAGGACCATTGCTACTTCTGAGTTACAAAACGCAAACTGTAATCGCATAGATTAGAAATTGAATGTGGCCGGTGGCGGAAGCCTGTAAATGTACCTTTACAATAAAGGAAATGTAGACAATGTAACCAGTTGTGGGACAAATAGCATTTCATAACTGAATGCAAAAAACTACGACGATTTAAGAAATATATATTTTTAAAAAAAAAATGGAAACTCCCAAGCTACTTAAATTGAACACAGCTAACACAAATAGCACATGTGATTTTGAAAGTTATCCGTGTTCCTATACAAAGTATTAGAACTATGAATACTAATGAATCAATACTAAAGTAACACAGTGAACTTGCTTCAAATGAATATAACAAGCTTGATATATATATAAGTACGTGCTTTGTAGAAAGATCTCCCCCAAAAGAGTATGCGGACTATATTTAATGTTTAGTTTTCCGCTCTAACATTCTCTTTCTGTTCCATTTGTTTTTGCTAAACCATACTGCATACGGCTAGTATTGTTTATTTATTAAAACATGTTCTGTCTTATACATAGTACACGAATGAGAGATTGACTGTATAAGTGAATTAAGTGAAAATTTGAGTTGTTGAATGCGATGGAAATTTAGAGAAAATACTTATATATTTGGCTTAGATAAATAAAATATGTAAAATATATCGCTGTCTGAATACTTGACTCTCAAACACAAACATTACATTCTTGCAGAACCACTCGAACTCAAAACTCAAAATCCTCATATCTTATCAAATTGTATATAAGATATTAATCTAAATTGTACGATTGTATTGTGTTGGTACATTCGGTACTTTGCTATACATAATATGTATAGACCAGGAAGTTAACTAGGAAGTGGGTTGTTGATTAAGGTTCTTTTGTTGTGTTTTGTTTGCAAAATATTTTGGACGTATAGGTATGACTTTTTTTACCTGCGATATACATGTACATATCAATGTTGTAATAATGTAATGTATTTGTGTCTGTTAGTGTGTGAGTTGGTGTGGGTGGTGCTAATGGTGGTGGTGGGGCTAGGTGGGATAATTGTATTTTATTGTGATACAATATCATGTTTACTACACTTTAACTACGCACATCGTACGTTGTTTACAATTAGATCATCAGACGAAAACAAATTGTGTTTATACATGTATGTACTTTGAATCTATGTTTAATCGTATCATAAATGAACAAAGTGAAAGTGGCAACACAATTCCATAACCTCTTTGAACATTATGTAAATAGAACACTTACTAAAATGTGATATTTTATAAGTAGATTGTAGTTGTATCAGCAAGTTCCTCTGTATTAGTTCTAGAAAATCGCGAATTATTCCATATGAAACTGCATATATGTGTCTATAAACGCTGTAAAATATGTCTGCAAAGTTATAAGCAAAGTTTTGAATTTTAACAAGGTCATATTAAAATGATTGGCATCGAAATGTTTAAAAACATCATTTAACAGGAATTACAATTTCAGATGTTTATAACACTCCCTCCTATATTACATATCACTTAACATTAATTCTTGGTACATGTATTAATTTAAAGCCATGACGTGTAATTTCATCACTTCCGTAAAATATCATCTGAAAACTGATCATTACGTGGTCCTAGTATTAACTTTCATAACCCCATCCAACCCCTTCTCCAAGAAGCGAAAACGGGATTGGCTGGGGTATGAAATAAAATCTTAATTTTGGCTATTTTACAATGTGCAAACTTTTTAGTTTGCACATTGTAAAATTAAAACATTTAATAGGTCATTTTAAACAGGTTATCGCATTTTTTCAGTAAACAATGTTTTTAAACATGTTTTATTGTCGAAATATCCGTTATAAAATCCTGCTAATATAAGCTTTCCCATCGCTTAATGGAATTAAGGTGTGACCACGTAATGTGAATTCTTGGAGTGTAATGTAAAGCCATGGCTTATCAGTCGTGTTATGTGTTGCTATTGCGGCTTTGTAAAATACTGTGAGAGATGGAGCGATGTTGCTTCTTACATTACTTCTCAAAAAACCGGGTCTCTGCTTTATTATCTTCGTTGTGTTTGTTGCTTCCATATCATCTCCTTTATTTATTAAATACCATAATACACTTGGGTATTATCTATGTAATTCGTATACTACACTAGATTACTAACTATGCAATAATTCACTAGTGTATGCACTATGCAACCCGTTAATTAAAGTCAATTCAACACAGTAACTCAATTAACATCCTCTATATTTTACATTTCCACGCACTAAGTTGTTGAATTTACCCGCAGTCTCTAAACAGCATTGTGCATTCAACTATTCTTCGGAATCTGAAAGAAAACAAACCCATCAAATAACGGCAAATTTACAAGTAGAAAACCGTTTATCAAAACTCTATCCAGGTGTTTAGGTCATAAACTATAATGTATATGTGCCGATTAAAAGTACAGGATTTTTCATAGGTTCTTAAAATAGCCGTGTTTGAATACGAGTAAAATTTTGAATTATGAGTTGGTAACTCTTAATTTAACGCTGCAGTTTTGGGGTATGCCCTGGCTGGTTAAAGCCGTTTATATTGTGTCTATCGAGTTAGTATTCTCAAAATATGTAAGTTATATATATATACCTCGTCGTCAGTAGGTTTAAAAAAGGTGTACATATGTTGTAAAATGTGGCTGTTGGTGGCGGAATAGCTACTTTAATATAATCACACACTTATAATTTACTTAAGGAGGTTGGCTGGGAATGGACGTAGTGATAAGATTTTTTTAAAATTCATATTTAAAGCTTCTTTGGTATAATTTAGATGCAAAATTATCAAAAAAAGGCTAGGTCACAACACTTTTTTTCCCACTAGACGTCATTGAAGAAGGCACATATATCTAACTTCAAAATTTCACTAAAAAAAAGAAAAATATAGTCATTGAACACTTTCACAATTGTTTTCATAACATTACGTATATTGAAAAACAACCATTAATTTTTGATTACATATATACATATCTTTAAAATCATACAAAAACAATTGTAATCCTCATTCGTCTTTTACTTTAAAAAGCAAACATATATGGACCGTACCCCACCCACTTTTGTTTTTACCGAAAAATTAATTCAAGATAAAAAAGTATGTTCTAATGCTCTACATTTTTTAAAACATGTATATGACAAGGTCCTATGACATTTCTTTCAAAACAAGTAAAAGAATATATAGGTCACCAGGCTTCTAATGATTTTTATTGAAAAATCTTTAAATTACACCCATTTTGGAGTTATTTTGACGTTTTCAATGTAACATTCTGTACACACAATACTGACAAGGAAATCGAAAATAAAATTAGCTCAGTATCTACTTGTATATATGTATTCCACTATTGAAAAATAAAAATCTGATTTATTCTATAGCAAAAGGATAAATTCTACTCAGAGCTACGCATACTCCCTATTTTGTTGATAATAAAAAATGATCACAAAAGACGGGGGGAAAAAAGAAAAAAAAAGTGCTTAAAATTTGATGTCACCATCTTAAATCCTACATTATATTCATATCTACTAGAATGCAAAAAAAGGAAACAATTCTGTTTTCAAATAAAACTATAATTTAAAAAATAAAATGTTTAGACTTGAAGATGTCAAAACTTGCCCAGCCAACATCCTTAACAAGAAAATAAGTACTATCCCATATTTAGAGGATAATGGTTCTATTTTAATGTAACAAATAGGAAATGAGATAAATCCTGTTGTGGTTCCTGAATCACCAGTAGTAGGATGATTATATCTAGAAAGTTTAGTATTAACATAAGGATATATCGTGATATCATCATTAAGTTTGGTGAGGTCAGTGGTGAACAGTGGGTATTATTTTTATTTCCTCATATGATGTGGGGTTTTTTTTGATGATATAATACTCTCAGAAGTAGTGTTCGTAGCATTTTGCATATACTATATAACGTTAAGATAAATGGAGTTAACACATACAAACGTACTGACGTCATTTACACATTGAAATATCCAAAAATATAAAAGAACTTTATTAAAAGGGCATACTAAAGTTTGTTAAGTATGTGTATATGAACTTCCTTGTTACGTTTTACTAATTTAAGATCAAAATGTTTTGTATTCTACAAAGAAATATTTATCAAATATATTGTTACAAGATCTATCTGGATGGTTGCATAAACATTTAAATATGCAGGTGCATTATTTTCAAGACAGTTATTGATATAAGGCACGCACCATGCTATCAGAGCCATGTACTTCAGTTTGACAGTTAAAAACAGGACTTATTATAACAATTGGAGCAATTGTCTTATTGTTAGTAAAATCATCAACCTGAATGGCAAGAATGGATATTCTTAACAATTCATTTGTGTACAAGTAGGTATAAAGGTCGAACATGAAATGTAGCTTTCACAGAACACAGTGAACCAAAAACACGCATTAAACAGACAACAATTACAATGTTAATAATGCCCCCATTTCACTTGCGCTGCGTCAGTGTCAATCAGGGTCGGTCAGTAAATTTTGGGCTGTCGCAAAACTCTTCGAGCATTTTCGAACATTTTCGAACACAAATGTCACATCCACGATTCATATCGGTCAGAGTTACGTCAGTATTCGGTCAAAATGGGCCGGTGTCGGTCGGTGTGCGGCAATAGCTGCGTTGATGGTGCGATGATGAGTGTCAGAGTTGCGATGCACTGGGATGCACATAGGACAGACATACGTCGATGTGGGTTAGTGTGCGACGCAGTTGCGTCGATGTTACGCCATGGAGGGTCACAGAGGGTCAGACATGTTAATGGGTGCGATCTTCGTTGATTTAAAATAGTGTGATTTCAGGCCTGGGGTGGTCCAATCTAGTCCGGTCCAGTCCAGGGACAGTATGGATGAGCAAGTACTAGGACTTTTCTAGGCTGATCTGATTGTTCAGCAGCATGCCTACATCCGTGTCCATGCCGAGGTCCTGCAGGAAAGAAGGAGGCGATGGGCCCGAAGAAGATATAGCAAGAAGCGGTTCTGGGTGAGGACCTGGTTAACAGAAGATGAGCGAGTCTCAGCTGGCCAGTACCACAACCTTATGGTCAAGCTCCGGAACGATGATGTGCAGTCGTTCACTAACTACCTGCGCATGCCTCCAGACATGTTCCAATTCCTGCTCAACCGGCTGACGCCTCGCCTCCAGAAGAAGGACACCAAGTTCAGACGACCACTGGAACCAGGGCTGAAGTTGGCTGTGGTACTCCGGCACCTGGCTACTGGGGACAACTACCCAAGTTTGCAGTACAACTTCAGAGTGTCCAGACACACCATCACCAGCTTTCTGCCAGATGTCTGTCAGGCCATCATCGATGAATTTGCAGAAGAGGAGGTCCAATGCCCCGTCACCCCCGATGAATGGAGAGAGGTGGCCCTGCAGTTCCAGAGGAGGTGGAACGTCCCTCATGCTCTGGGTGCCCTGGATGGGAAACATGTGGCCATTAAATGCCCAATCAAGTCAGGCTCCTACTACTATAACTACAAGGGGTTTTACTCCATTGTCCTAATGTCCCTGGTTGATGCCAACTACAGGTTCCTGTGGTGTGATGTGGGAGGAGCCGGTCACATGTCAGATGCCCAGATCTTCAACGGCAGTGAGCTCAAAGAGGCCATGGACAACCGTACCATAGGGTTCCCCCCAGAAGATCCACTGCCTTCTGATGATGAGGACACCCCCTACTTCCTCCTTGCGGACGACGCATTCGCACTCCGTACCAACTTGATGAAACCTTACTCCACCCGAGGCATGACCAGATCACAGGCAATGTACAATTACCGCATATCAAGAGGACGTCGGGTTGTAGAGAATGCCTTTGGCATCATGGCAAACCGGTTTAGAGTACTCCTTGGTAGGATGCAGCAGTCTCCAGAGGTGGTCCAGCTCATCGTCAAGTGCTGTGTGATCCTCCACAACATGATGCGCAGGCGGTACCCGGGAGAGCAGCCGGGCCAGTTTGATGGGGAAGACGATGACCACAATCTCATCCCAGGAGAATGGCGCCAGAATGCCAACATGCATGAGATACGTAATGTGGATGCCCCTAACAAGGACAGCAAGGCTGGGAAGCAGCAGCGTGAACTCCTTCGGCTCTACTTCAACAGTCCCGCTGGCTCCGTGCCATGGCAGGGCAGGATGGTGCCTGGTGGAAACTAAGGTCAAGGACCCCGGCAAGGAGAGGAGATATGACGTTTGTGTTTGTAGGCTAATAAATAACACTTATGTTTTGCTATACTGTTGTCCGTTGTTGTTCATTGGTATAATTCCCAAATATGGAAGTATGAATTGACCATCCAATTGTCAATTACGATTAATAAAACAAAATTATCATGTTATGTCATGTTAAATTATCACAACAAGTGGATGGTCAATTCAGACTTCCACACCCAAAGTACCAAATTTCTAATTAATTATTTAGAAATAAATTGGCATTTTTATACGCCCGTTTGTAAAACGGGACGTATTATGTGTTGGCATTGTCCGTCCGTCTGTCCGTCCGTCCGTCTGTTAACTCAGGTTCACCTTGTTTGTAGTAACAACCTTGCGTAATCAACTCCTCCTACAGTTTCCAAGCAATCCATTTGAAACTTCACACGTGCATTATATACATCATGAACATGTGCACTTCCTCTTTTCATGCCGAATTTTTTTTTCACACTTTTCACTAGCATTATATATTTAATTTATATGTAACCCAACTCCGACAACGCCTCGACAGGCGTATGTTGCGACCTTCGGCGCGCTTATGTTTGTCAAATTAAGTAAGTTGTTATTAACAACAATTAACAAAAATGTTGCAAAACAAAGTTTTGTTTATTATCACCATCTCCACGAGTGGGCTACATACAAGGGCAACACGTCATAGACAACGCTATGTATACAACATTATAAAACAATAAGCACATCAAAGTGCAACACTATCCAAAATCCACATTTGTCTCTACGAAAAGTGCAGTGTCCATAGACTGTCTACTGCTTTCTGGTGTCTTCCTGCTGTTGCAGGTCCACTTCGTCATCTAGTAAACTCCTGTGAAAGGTAGGGGTGTTGAGCTCGCTAGACTGGGATCCACCGAAGCCGCTGAGTGATAAGTCAGATAACCTGGCTTCAGGATTAGGGCAGGAGGAAGGCCTGGCTGTGTCTGGCTGCTGGTCCGGAGGTGGGCACGAATAATTGAAGCCCTGGATGTTTCGGGCCATCCAGGCTGGTTCTTGAGACCCCCACACGTCAGGCTGGGTTGCAAGCTGCTGGGGCTGGGGCCAACAGTGTGGTGGAGGCTGCCACTGGGAGATTTCGGCTGGTGCTGGTCTCGTGTAGGAGGTGCGAGGCTGCTGGGGAGGCTTGAAGGGGACCTGACCAGGCTTAGTAAGCTGGGCAGGCTGCAACTGAGGCTGAGGGTTCTGCCTGTTGCTCTGCTGCTCGAGGAGGGACTTCATAAACCTGAATGACTCTCTCTTGAAGCTCGACCACAGCTCTTGGTTCAGCTGCTGGCCGCACTGATTGAGGTAGTCACAGTATGCAGACCGGTCCTTGTGGGGTCCCTTTATCCCAATGACTGCATCTAGCGCTGCTCGATGGCTGACCAGTAGCTGAGTGCCCTGTCTCTGTAGGTCAACCAGGGGGTCCAAGGGAGCAGCATCTGGAGTCTCAGCAGCTGGCGGTGGTGGAGCTGCACCTCTAGGCCTTGGGGTTGGCTCTTCATCACGGACTGGACTGGGATCACGAGAAGGAGGAGTGTGAGCGGGTGCCTGGGCAGCAATCCTCTTGCGGAGCTGAAAAATATAAAATATAAAAGAATGGTAGGTGAAAGGTAAGTGTGAAATAAAACAGTGAAAGTCAATACAGATGTAGCCTACTATATATTTAATAAATATTTACACAATTGTGTTCATTATCAAGCTTATTAAAATGTTATAAAGAAATAATAAACTAGAGTGGTCGATGAGACATCGCATATACCCGCACCGAGGGCTGGACAATGTAACGCAAAAAAATAATTAAAAAAATAATAATAATTATTTTTGCCAATTATCTCCCCTGGTATTGTTCCAAGTACCCAACAGGCAACGGAATGAATGGTATTTACTGTTACCTATTGTTCTCAGTTCCCAACAAGTGCCTGTTCGTGTGCGAGGACGGACGGAATGACGGACGGACGGACGGACTGACGGAGGCGATTGCAATATACCCGGTTTTTTCTTCGAAAAGTGCGGGTATAATTACACAAAATTAACTAATATACATACACTGGCAACTGGCTCCCGATTGGCCTTCTCCTTGACGAAGTCCCCCAGAAACTGGAATAGCTGCCATACAGTCTCCTCCCGGAAGGTCAGGGCTGGTTGGGCACCAGATCTGGACTTGCCCTTCTTGGTTTTGACACGACCAAACTTGGACCTAGTGCTCCTGTACCATTGTTTGAGATGGCTACCCGTCAACCCCATCTTCTGGCCCTGCTCTTCCCACAAGAGGTCCTTCTCAGGTGTCTTCCTGTAGCTTTCATGGCGCGTGTTCCAGACTTGTGGGAACTCTCGGAGCCAGTCACAGACGGCTTGCTCTTGTTCGGGAGTGAGCACCACCTCTGCGGTCTTCTTTTTCTTCTGGGCTGGAACCTCCGTTTCATCTTCTGAAGAAGTACCACCATACTCGTCCTCCTTCTCAGCACCAACGTCTGCCTCCTCCATGGCCTCGGCTACAATATCTTTATCGCCACGTCCAATTCCACACCCTCTGCTCCCTGCACCACGACCACGACCTCTTGGATGTTCCCCTCGCTCCACGATGGTTATCACCTGGCCCACACCTTCAACAACTGGCTGGACCTAGATAGATAGATATATTTATTTCTGTATAAAATGTATAAAATGTATAAAACATGGAAAACATTATACAAGATTAAAACATCAAGCATAAGTTAAACAGTCAATTACATTATACACAAAGGATAACACAAAAAAGGGATTAAAATTCCCTTATTTCCATTGTGGTTCTTGAGATAAAAAATAAATTGACATAGGAAGACACATTTAAATACTATATTTATCACAGTTTTTAAGAAGGACAAGTAGTTAAATATCACTCATAAATTAATATAATTATAATTTCACAGGCTTAAGACATATTAAATTTTAATAAATAAATAAATATCACATAATTGTTATACTAAAATTATCAGAGAACTAACTTACAAACATGACACAATGTTATCACAGAAGGCGTGTTAAAAATTTGTCCTACGATTAATGTATTTATAATAAATCTATCTAAGACAAGAAACAAAATTAATACAATAAAAATAAGGAATGGCCTTAGTCCAACAAGTGTGCCTTAACAGAGGACTTAAATCTATTTAAGGACTTAATATTCCTTATATCTTGAGGTAACCCATTCCATATAAAGAACAACCACGATATGCAAATGACTTCTTCCCAAAACTCTTGACTTTTGGGTAAGAAAAACGACAACTATCGATAAAAGTACATGTGTCGTTATCACTAGTCGATGTGGACACTCTAAACCTTGTGCTATATGTATGAGCAACACTAACAGGGATAAAACGATCCATCATATAGGAAGGAGCTGTTTTAGAGGAAATCTTAAAAACATGACAGAGAGTTATAAAATCAACTCGACTTGCCACAGGTAACCAATTAAGACGGGCGAACTGCTCTTTACCAACATGGGATCTAGAATCTAAGTTTAAAACAAATCTTATCAATTTATTTTGAGTGACCTGTAACTTGTTTCTCAATTCCTGAGTAACTGAATAAAACCGAACCGTAGATGTATAATCGAAATGGCACTGAATAAGGGACTTCAAGTTTCATTAACAGTATATCATGATGTACTGTATCAAATGCTTTCTGCAGGTCAAAAGTACCATACCGACGAGATTTCCTTTATCCATGTTAAAACGAATATAGTCTGTCAAGTGTAAAAGGCAAGTCTCAGTAGAGAATTTGCGCCTAAAACCAGATTGGTAGTTAAAAAGAAGATCACTCTACCTGGTGCTCGTCGTCTCCTGTTGGATTGTCTCCGGACTGCATCACGGCTTTGCCCTTCATCTTCTTTATTGCCTGGATCAACGTTTTTCTTGGTTTCTTTGGTGGCATGATGCTGTGGAAAACAAATGTATTACTAACCAACCGTGTGTGGCGCACCCGTATTTATAGCAACCGACATTGACCAAACTACAACCCAAGCTGACCGAATATTGACGTAACACTGGCGCAGGCTGACGCAGCATGACCGAATGGCGACCCATGTCTAACCCCGCCAGGCAGTGCATGACTGTCCTTGACATTGTTGGCTAACTGAATGTGACCGAATGTCGACGCAAAGCGACCGACTGTGACGTAACACCAACGCAGAGAAACGCACTGTTGACCGAGTCTGATAAAACACTCGGACAGGCAGGGTTTCTCAGGGTTTGTGTTAGGTCGATGGGGGTTGCTATTCGGTTAGCCTTACGTCACCTTGTGATGCAGTTCGGTTGATGAGGGTTAGTACTCGGTCAAAATGCTATCTTGGCCTGTCGCAGCCGATTTTTATGCATGCTCAAAATTTGCCGGGGTCAGAAAATGTTCTCTCGGTCACTCTGCGTCAGTTGGGGTTTCTCGACGTCACCCTTCGGCCAGTGTTTGGTTGATATTCGGTCAATCTACGTTCCTGTCGGATGCTGTCGGATGGTGGCTAACCGACACCGACGCCGCCTGTCGTAGCCTAGTGAAATGTGGCCATAAGCGAGGCATGTGACAAACAGGAACCGGTTGACAATAGGGCTGCGTTTGGAACGGTCAGTGGCAAAAAAACGGTGGGGGTTAAATGGACCAGACCTCACCCTTATCCTATTGTTATCCCATAAAACGGGACAGTGTAAATAAAGATTTGTAAATATTCTTCTTAACTCGTATAAGTACCATGTTTCCCATTTTGGCATGAACTTTTGGGAAAATTAAATTTGAAGCAAGAATACATATGACGCAATATATTAATTGTTAATTGTATTGATCAGTGCTGGCTGATAATGATTCCCGTTATAATGCGGAAGAAAGAAATTGGAAGTAAGACACTTTTTATAAAAACCTATTGATGTTACATTAACACAACGTTTATATCTTAATAAACGTTCATAATATATTGTCCATATTTTTGGGTAATGTTTTGTTTTCGTACACATTTCCTTATTTTAATCATTATATGAGGATACAGATATATGCTGAGTTTGGAACAGATCTTGAAAGATAACTGAGATAAGAAGTGTACTTACTTGAACACAAATGGAATCCCATCACACTCAGTACGGTAAGCAAACTATATAGATATTCTAAAATTGATCATCTGAGCAAGATAAGCTATTTCGTGGTCAGTTTGCTATGAAAATGGTAAGTGCTTATCTATGGTTTACGGGTTATTTCACAAATACCTCCATAAAGATTCCTTGTCATTCCTTGATTAAGGAAAATAAACAATTTTGTTTACTCCATAGCTTCATTATCTTAATCTAACTTGGTTACGTGATGAATGAGTCCCACAATGTGCATACGTGTACGCACAGTGTCTGCCATTCTTTAAGTTAATATGAGTATTGCTGCTTGTTCACACTAGTATGTGATATTGTTACAAGTTTTAAATGTAAAGAGAAAGGTAGCAAAACACAACACACAAATTTATTTACATAAAATATTCACTTACGGAAGACACAAATCCAATGTTTCATTAATATCCAATTTTTTAATTAAGTCCAAATAAAAGTATCCAATGTTCCTTTAATTCACATTAGAAAGTGTCTCTTTAATCCAAAACAGTAAGTGTCTCTTTAATCCAAAACAGTAAGTGTCCTTTCAGTCTAAATTAAATGAAGAATACTGAAATTGATCTCAACTCAACTGCTGAGCTGCTATCAGAGTATGTTTATATACCACTCAAAGAGTGTTCCAAAAGCTTCCCCACTATATAGTACAATGAAAACAGTCCAAAGTTCATCACAAATAAATTTGCATAAAATAGTCCAATGAGAACAGTCCAAATTTCCCCATAAGTGAATTTGCATAAATAACCTACATACATTGTAAACATGTTTATATCTATACTATGTTTAACTTTTTTCAATGCCAAATCGTGCAGTGCAACATGTACACACCGAGACACATGCAACAATACATGTTATACCACAATAGCCTAAATACACACTATGCATCGTGTAATACCCGAGGATATACACAGCATATGTTAGTTATTGTGGTATAAATACAATAGAGCATGTGTATTGCACGTGTACGGACGATAATGCACTCGCTAACGCTCGTGAATTATCTCCCCGTACACGTGCAAAACTCATGCTCTATTCTATACTAAACATTTAGATATAGGTAACCATATTGTAATATCACCAGTGATCCCAAAAGCAACCGGTTTCCTCCTCTTACTAAGGGTAATGTGTCTTATCAAGTTTCATGAGGTTGGATGTAATGCTTTCGAAGTTGTCGTGCGGAATGCGTATTACCATATGAGGTCATGACATTGGCCTTTGAGCTACTGAATAGGGTTCCTCCTCCCACCAAAAACAATGTACTCATGAAGTTCCATGGGACTGGTGTTACTTTCTAACTTACCGTGCGGAATGCACATTTCCATATAAAATCATGGCAACCTTGACCTTTGACCTATTAACACCTACAATCACGTTGTTTTTTCTCTCACCAAGTACAATGTACTTTAGTTCAATAATATTTAACTTCGGGATATATTTCCATCCACTTTCAACGTATTCTATTCTGTTTTTTCGTTTTATTCTTTTTCAGTCTATCCCGAATATTGAACATAGAAAAAGAAAAAAAAATAACAAAATTGATAAAAAATTAAATGTTTTCAGAGAATATCTAAATATTGTGACGTTTTATGTTATAGAATTAAATGGTACTTATGGTTTCATGAATGTGGGTGTTATACTTTCGAAGTCATCGAGCGGAATGCATATTTCTGTATAAGGCCATGGCTACTTTGATCTTTGAGCTACTGATCCAAAAAATATATGGTTCCTCCTTTCACCAATGGTAATGTACCGTTGAGAGTGGGTGTCATGTTTTCGAAGTTTCACATTTAAAAATCCGTCCGTTCAACGATACTTCTTTTTTTAATTCAAATTAAATATGCAATATTAATCTGTCATACCGTTTAAAGAGTATGTCAGAACAATTCTGAAAGTTAGTATATAGTTAAACGTGAATGTAGTTTGACTTATGTACTATTTTTCTCTACTAACATTTATTATATGTAAATAGTCGTTTCCGTCAGTGTGTCATGTAAATAGTCTTTTCCGTCATTGTGTCATGTAAAGTTTCCGTCATTGTGTCATGTAAATAGGCGTTTTCGTCATTGTGTCATGTAAATAGTCGTTTCCGTCATTGTGTCATGTAAATAGTCGTTTCCGTCATTGTGTGATATGTAAAGTCGTTTCCGTCATTGTGTCATGTAAATAGGCGTTTCCGTCATTGTGTCATGTAAATAGGCGTTTCCGTCATTGTGTGATGTAAATAGGCGTTTCCGTCATTGTGTCATGTAAATAGTCGTTTCCGTCATTGTGTCATGTAAATAGGCGTTTCCGTCATTGTGTGATGTAAATAGGCGTTTTCGTCATTGTGTAATGTAAATAGGCGTTTCCGTCATTGTGTGATGTAAATAGGCGTTTCCGTCATTGTGTGATGTAAATAGGCGTTTCCGTCATTGTGTCATGTAAATAGTCGTTTCCGTCATTGTGTCATGTATTTATACATACATGCACTACTCAACTTTTATAATCGGTCACTTTTCAAAGAATATATATATTATTTAATAATTCATATTTTCATTTGGAATTTTAACTGGCGTCGTTTAAATACCGCTAGCAATTTATAAAACTTGATCTGCCTTGATTGGACTAAAACCTTGTTGATAAACTTAATAAAATATTGGTATGTGTTTCGGTGATTTCCAGGTGTTAGTATTCGTTATATTTTAAAAAATCCTGGGTGACCGATTATAAAAGTTGAGTAGTGTATATGTTATTGCTGTAATTTGCTTTAACTGTTCACTGATTTTGTAAAGAAGCAGTTTTTGAAATAAGGTTTACAAAGTTTAAAGGTTTACGCAGATTACAAAGCTTACAAAGAATGCTTGTAGCATGGTCACAGGCAATTCTCTTTGTTCAGATACAGGTGTAAATCGTTTAATTGAAAATAAGACCTGTCAGAATAACTGTGAGAATAACAGTGAGAATAACAGTTAGAATAACTGAAACAGAGCTGAAATGGACATGCTACAAAACAAATAGAGTATGGTTTCATCTCGTTGGTTAATTTAAACACCTCGATGGGCTACGCCCATCTCGATGTTTAAATGAACCAACTCAATGAAACCATACTCTATCTATTACTTAGCTCACGAAGAACTGCTGACCCAAGCAAAACATGTTTAACCATCTAAGGGAAATAACTGTTGCAGATATATCATATCAATCTAGCTAAGAAATGGTGATAAATTCGTTACACAGATTTCCAGCATGGGAATATTTTTCATTTCACCTTCTGCCCAGGGTGAAACTAAATGAAACGATAATATTCCCATACATCCTGCTGAAATCTGTAATTAATCGTATACATGCGCGTGCTGTTTTAAAAAGGGCGTTTATTTCTATATAATGTCAATAACTATCATATTTGCTAAAATAATATTGCTAAAGAATATGTCACAAAGCAAAATCATTCCCCAATAACTATATTTTATACCACAATAGCCTAAATACACACTATGCATCGTGTAATACCCGAGGATATACACGCATATGTTAGTTATTGTGGTATAAATACAATAGAGCATGAATATTGCACGTGTACGGACGATAATGCACTCGCTAACGCTCGTGAATTATCTCCCCGTACACGTGCACACTCATGATCTATTATATACAACTACTCCTTCCAGTGCACTAACCAAACATAATCACAAAAAGGATTTCTTGCATACCGGACAAGGATATCCGTCATTTTACCGGGGCTAGATATTTCCATCTCACCCTAGGGTCGAGATAAAATTCACGCGCGCCAACAACTAGTTTTTGACTGGTTACTGACATTGTGCCAACTAGTTATGCCCCCGGCATTCAGAATGCCGAAAGTCGCATGGCACCCACCGGAAAATAAAAAAACCCGTAGTAGATAGAAACAATAGAATTGAATTGAATTGAGTTTTAAGGCGCATCCAACACATGAAAGTTTATATGGCGCCTAACAGGAATGAAAATGCCAGGCCTCCATTTACATCAAGATAAAATATGTAGAATGGGCCTAGAACCTTCTTACCTGCAGAACTGCAGAGTTGCTGCAAATTATATCTACAGTAGACACTCCATTTACGATGGACACGTTTCCACATTTGCATACGCAGTGTCATGATAAAGACCTTGAATGAGAATTATAAATAAAAGGACTGAAGGTCCTGAGAGGCGCCTAATTGCACTGTGATTTAGAGTCATTTCCATCATTCAAATTTACACCAAAATGATGACTCTGGAAACAATCAATTCGGACACGCCATATCTGAACAGGAATACCCATAATGCAAGATTGAGAATATATACATATAATTTATTGTGCACTATTATTTACATATAATAGGTTAAATCTGCTTCACTGTTCAAATATGAAGATCTATACCTCAAATTGATTTCATACCTAATTTCAACTCTTGGTTCAACTCCTATTTCAAACTCCTGATTATAACTCCAGTTCAACTTTCCTGATTTTCAAACTCCTGGTATCAACTGAATCAGTTGTTGTTGTTATTCAGTCCAGTGAATTAACTGCTTATATCAACTCTTGCTTCAACAATCAGTTTCAACTCCTGATTATAACTCCTGGTCAACTTTCCTGATTTTTAAACTGAATCAGTTAATTGTTGTTGTTGTTGTTGTTGTTGGTTGTTGGTTGTTGTTGTTGTTCAGTCCAGGATAACTCTTGTGATGATATTGTTTCCCCCAATTAAAATCCTGTAATAGACAAATCTTCTGTCTGATTATAATATGAAAAGACCGTCTCGGACGTCTTAAAAATACCCACTAAAGGTGGATGTCCGTCGAAATATTTCAACTGATACAGATGAACTATTACGCAGTACGCACTAGGGCCAGGGTGTTATATTTATTCCACTTACCACAGTGAATAATTCCGTTCCTAAACAAGCCTCATAGACTATAGGGATACTAATGAAACAAAAGCTTTAATTAGTTACATCAAGGTTTCAACGGAGATCAGCATAATTCAATATTTATAAACCTTTTGAATGTCTTCGCTCCTTCAGCATCCAAGCGTCCATGCAACGAATAATATAATAGAATAGAATAGAATGGAATAAATTGTATTGCGCTATTATATCTATTACAAGATTAAAGGCAAAACAAACAAAATACATATATAAAGTTAAAACCAAATTTCCAATAAATTACAACATATATAAATACAGTCAGTGTTAGTGAAATATATTATAGCTAAACACAATACCTGTCTAAAAATACGGCACCGAGAAGCGTCTCGATGACGTGCTAGCAGTCACATTCAATTGTGTACTGTACTGTAGCCACACACTCAGAGGTCACAAGCGAATGATTTCGGTAAAAAATGATTAAATTTAAGCTGTTAAAATTGACATAGATCTACTTCCAATTCGGTACGTAGGTGGGGGGAAAAAAGACTGGCCAGACCAGACCAATTCCGTACCAATGTAGCAACACGGAACATTTCCGGATTTGGCCGGGAAATCTTCGTAGTTTACAATATAATCTTCGTAATTTACAGTATAAACAATATGTATGTCTTTAATTGGGAATTGATATTATTTACTTTTTTATATTTACCTTTGATACGTGTGTTGATGAAAAACAATCAATTATGATTGTATTTTAAATCTGATTCAAACCAATGCTTCCAATATAAAATATGTATCTGATTTACTCGGTGAATTTGTTCAATCCGTACCAGTTTGTTTTAATTTCAATGACCCTTATTAACTTATTTCATTATCTTAGAGCTATGTTTTCAATATACAAACACTCAAAATATATTACAGCTGGTATTGTTTGATCTATCATCAACAATTATCGTGTTATTCGATATTTTGTTTGGTCTGGAAAATGAAATAAGATTTGATTGATCAACATAATAAAAATTATTGTCAGAACCTTTTTCATTGAACTCTTGTACTTGGTTCATGTGTCAATTACATCTTTCTACTTGCCATATATAAACTAAATAAATGTCTAATCCTCGGATAATATAAAAAATAGGTACTTTATAATACCTGTATTCAATATTGTTATAGTTAATTACCGAGATCCGGAATTGTTCAGTGTTTTAAGTTGGTACGGAATTGGTCTGGTCCGGCCAGTCTTTTGCCCCCGACAATTCGGTACTGCCTGGGGCTTGAGCATCACAGGCATTTATCAGTATATCAACACTTGTCTTTATAATACGGTCCTTTAAATCTTATAGCCATTCAGTTGCAAATTCATTATCATTACGTCAACAATATAATCACTAAAAAATAAATATTATCAAATAGACTTAAATTTTAGTCTAATCCATTTGACGTCTATATATGATAGTGTCCTATTAGAGGATCTTACATGAGTGCTAATTTATTATGGAATTTATTTAAGTCTCAGGCCATGATGAAATGACTTGTTTGTGTTAAGAAATACAACACGGATTGGAATATGTCAACTGATATAATTAAACTAAATTGGATCAAATAACGACTGGTTTTGGTATTAAAAACAAAATTAGTCGTAAGACACAAAAAATATATAATCTGTCATGACCGGACAGTTAACGTCCAACTCAAAACTGCATATTTTCAAGTTTTAAGTTGTGTGCTATAATCTGGTTTTGTGTATCAATAATCTTGATTGAAAGTCAATATACGTAGAACAAGTCATCTTTGCGAATGTCATAATCTAACGGTCATCATATCGGACCACTATGATTAATACCTCGTCACTTGCTTTATGAATATTTGAACTATTTTAGATTATGCTAAATGATCTTTTCCATTCAAGCTAGAGTAAATATATATAGACATGCAACTGCTGGGATAAGCATTTGTGTAGACCCGTTTCAATACAACAAAAACATATTTAACTACATCAGATACACGCTGATAGCACATGTATTCACGAGCTGAATTAGTTTGATAATACTTAAGGGGTCTCAAATAACAAGATTAACAAGAAATCAAAGTTTGTACTGTTGTATCAGGAAGTAAATGTATTTGAAAAACACCATAAGACAACGGTGCCGGTGTTCTTGGCTTAATACTCCAGTGACGTGTCATTAGCCATTTCTTAAAATACTCCAGTCACGGATCGTTAGCAAGCTATTACTCCACAAGCTAGTTAAGAATATGAATCGAGATGCTCGACCCAAAATATCGATGTAGTCTAAAAGAAATTGAGTTAAACTAATGTCATAATTTATTCTACTATTTTTTATTCTAATTGCACAATTTTTGTTGCGAAATGGTCAAACTTTAAATAACGATGTGCACTATTTCTTCAGTTGTATTTACACTGATGTAAAGTTGACCTCTGTGACCGTGGGGGGGGGGGGGGGGGGGGGGGGGGGGGGGGGGGGGGGGGTGGGGGGGGGGGGGGGACGTATTTACACTGATGTAAAGAGGGAACCTGTGTGAAAACCAATATCCTACCCCTCTGCATTTGACGGTGTGTTTGCAGTGGTTGTAACCACACGGGGAGATACAGACAAACGACGCAAATAACTCTTTATGGATGTATTCGCTAAATTCGGTGTGAGATTTCCTTCCCTTATACCGTTACAAGAACATTACCCTCTGATACAAATAATCAACTATGACATTTTTTTGTTTGAAAAACGTTTGTACTTAAACGGATATCTAAGTGGCAAATTAGATATAGAGTTGTACGCATCGCTTTGGGTTGAAATCTGTGTCTATTACAATCTCAACACGTGCAAGTACTGATAGTTAAACATTTAGATCAAGGTTGTGTATTGCAATGTTTACTCAAACGAACACATACAGATAAAACGCAACACATTACGCATACAGTGTATAGGAGAATGCACCCAGATGATTATGGTTAAGCTGCATGTTATGTATGTAACATTGTTTATATTGAAAGATAGCCTGTACAATATGATCTTGGTATTACTTTAACATTTCAAATGATCAGTGATACTATGTACATACATAGGCCTACTTATATTTGTATATACAAGAGTACATATTTCTGGACATTTCTATACTCTTTTTTATATACAACCTACGTATAGTAGCTATTCCGCCAACAACAGCAACATTTTACAACATGTGTACACTGTTTCTAAACCTACTGGCGATGAGGTATACATATATCTTACATATTTGGAGAATGCAAACTATATAGACACAATATAAACGGCTGTAACCAGCCAGGCCAAACCCACTGAACTGGAGCGTCGAATTAAGAGTTACCAACTCATAATTCATTTTACGCATATTTTGTCACGGGTATTTTAAGAACCCGCGAAGAAAACTATACTTGTAATCGGCATATATACATTATTATATGACCTGAACACCTGGATAGAGTTTTGATTGTAATTTGGCGGGTTGGTTCTTTAAGGGGGAAAAAGAAACGCACCATTGCCTATGCTTACAATATTTAAACGTGTAGTACAACATACTGGTTTAAACAATATTTATTCAAGAAATGTGGCGAATAATATGTCCAATAATACATGGACAGGATGAAAACTAATATAAATTACTCTCCTTAAACAGCATACCGTTTGATCTTTTTATGTAGAAAGAGATTGGAAAAAAATGAAAATATGTCCATTTTAAGATTGCATTTCATTTAAAACGGTCTTTAGCGTTTTTTTCTGGTTTGTCTTCGATATGAACTCTGTTTTTAAAATTCGAATAAGTCATTGCTTGTATTCAATGTGAAGCAATATCGGAATTGGAAAAACTCACTTATTTGAGTTCTGTAAATCAAAAAGGTGTAAGATAACGTTTAAATGAAAAGAAATGTTTACTAAGATGTATTTCTAAAGGTTTCCAAACTCTTTCTACATAAAATATTCAAACACTACGCTGTCCTAAATGTTTAAATATAACATATAATACATTGTTAACAATTTAGGATTGAAATTGTCAATGGTGGTTAAATGTCAGTATGAAGCTATCAATATACATGCGTATTTAAAATGGGTTATCTTGTCAATTTATATTTCAGACTACACAGGACTGTGTACATAATTCAAGTTAATGGCTGACTTAGACGATACTATTAAGGTAAGATTTCAATTGTTTAAAGTGTTGATATCGGTGTCCAACTAAAGTTGGCCACTGCCGTGTGGCACACATTAGAAACACTTCGGAGCTTTGAAAATAAATGTTCTTACTATTCTTAAGAAAGCCCTATGGAATAATGTCCTCGCAAGACGAAGACGAGTTTCATTGTTACACTGACGAATGATGTGAAGTCCCAAGGCGTAGGTTTTAGATGACATGCTTGTGAATGGCCAAACAAGACAAAAAGCATAATCGCCATGTCCATGTGAGTCGTTCTTAATGCCTATAGATAGGTTAAAATTGGCGTTTCGATGGTGAAGTTCAGAACTTAAAGCCACAAATCATATGTGCTAGTTGTGAGCATCGCTGATCTTATGGTTTATCTTTTTTAAGGACTAAAGAGCAATAAACCCTCTGATTCGTAAAATCGGTACAGAATGTGCAGTACTATGGGCAATGACACAGTTCACAATTCGGCAAGATATCTGAACACGTAATCAAGAATTCTGACACGTCCATGAACACAATCAGAAGTCGAACAAGAAATCTAGAATTGTAGAACGCTGTCCACCAAAGACACGCTATCAAAACAATCAACAACTGCGACGAAAATTAATAGAAGAAAAATATGCGACACTTGTATAATAAATATATGAACATAAAGAAGCAAAAGCCTATGTTTAATTGTGTTAGGCCTACATTAAACGATGCGAGTCAATATCAATTCCACTGAAGCTTAAAACGAAGTTCTCAATTTATTAGCCAGAAATCTACAACTTGGCCTGACAGCCCACAGAGTTATTGGTTTGAAACAACTTTTCATTATAAATAGTATACAACTATCTACTTCTTTTGAGGTCAATGGTTAAAACTATTCATCCAAGGGAGTGACTATTGACCCGAAGCAGTAAACTATTGACCAAGACGAAGCGTAACGTCCCCACACAAAATTATTTTATGATGAATCGCTTCAAAATCGCTTCAGGATCGCTTCAAAACCGTGGTACTGCGGTTTGTTAAAGCGATCCAAATGCGATCCATTAAACGGATCGCATTTGGATCGCATTTTGCATGATTGCAAACATAGTCCGAGTTAAGGATCGTGATCTAAAAGCGTTTCATTAGCGATTTGTGAGCGATCCAAAAGAAACTGGTTCATAATGCGATCCTGAAGCGATCCTTTAAAACATTGTCATTTGCAAAGCGGTTTGCTAGCGGTCCATTCAAACATAGCTACTTTTAAGAACGATGCAAAAGCGATCCATTATAACAGAGCATTTACAAACCAGTTTGTTAGCGATTTATTAAAAGTTTGCCATTATTTAGCATGATTCAGAAGAAAATATATTAAAGCAGAATTCATATTAACAAATGTTCATTGCAATCAGGGCTTTATATTTAATTATCAGCCCAGTTGCAATAAAGCCCTTTAACCCAAATTACTACCCATTTTTTCTGGTTTGTAAGGGAACTTGGCGTTTATATCGAAGATGGTTGGTTGATCGAATGGTGTTTTAGTAATTTTCATCACATTTTAGGCTATATATGACGGTAGGTGTATTTTTTGTGGTGAAAACAGACCAACCAATATTTCCGGGGTAGAACCAGTACTGTATATCACCTGCCATCCGTAACAATCAACATTTTCTCACTTAGAAGTCCCAATGGGATTACTTGTAGATTGTTTCTGCAAATAATCAGGGTTTGTTGTCTCTTGACATTTGAAACATTTTAGTCGAAATTTGTATTCAATACTGACAATAGCTTGTATCCAACACGGGCAATAGCTTGTATCCAACGCGTAACTTTATTGATGGAACACATAAAGAACATAAATATATTGTGCAATTCGTGTCTGCTGTAGAACTCTGAACCATATATGATTATCCCATCATTCTTTTGAACTATTGAAAGGAATTTGATAAAAAAAAAAGTTGCTCTGCTGACCGAAAGCCAGCAGATATTATGGGATGGTGAGTTGTCCGTCCGTCCTCTGTCGTCTTTTAACTTTTGCCTTGTGAAAATGATAGGACCTTCATTATTAGTCTGATTTTTACCAAACTTTGCCAGGGTCTTTAAAATATCAATGAAAGCTTGAACAAGTTCAAAAACAGCGGAGCCAGATTGGATTAGTACACCGGAGTTATGGCCCTTGTTTTGCTGAAAAATGACGTATTTTGCCTTGTGAACACTAGCACTTTCATTTTGTATCTGATCTTTACCAAATTTTGTCAGATTGTTGATATTAATGGAAGTTCGACAACCAGCTATATCAGACCAGGAACACCAGAGTTATGGCCTCTTGAATTATTGAAAAATGCCATATTCAATTTGTGAACACTAGTTAAACTTGATTTTCAACTTTCAAAAACATGACATGTTATGAACAACTACCAGCACTTATTTTAAGGGTCATAATTCTGGGCGGGTAAAGGGCTCTTTTTGCATAAAGGTCAAGATCACTCTTATGTTCAGGAGCATCCATTAGAACAGCGATCTGTTAATGGATCACGATCATAAAGCGATTCAAAAAGTTGTGATCCTAATGCGATCCATTAGAATGTATAATAGTGTTACATGATAGCGATCCATTAGAATGTACATAGTTTTACATAATAGCGATCCTAATGCGATCCATTATAATGTGTAATAGTGTTGCATAATAGCGATCCTAAAGCGATCCATTCTGAAAATTGTTGGACTGAAATTCAGCCATTAATTCAACGAATTCGATTTTTTGAATAGAGACATAACTGCAGAGGAGATCGAAAAAGTTTCAAAAAGCCTGAATAATAATAAAGCTTCAGGATTTGACAAAATTTTAAATGAACATATAAAAGCAACACTACCTGTGATGAGTCAAGTCTATTTGAAACTCTTTAATCTAGTTTTGAACTCAGGAGTTGTTCCCGAATCCTGGACTATTGGTATTATCAACCCCATTTTTAAAAACAAGGGTAATAGAAGTAAGGCGGAAAATTATCGACCGATTACACTATTAAGCTGCCTAGGTAAACTTTTTACAGCCATAATTAACTCAAGGCTACAACATTTTGCAGATGCCAACAATATAATAAACGAGTTCCAAGCAGGCTTTAGACGAGGGTTTTCTACAATAGACAATATGTTTGTACTACATTCCCTGATTCAAATATTACAAAATAGTAAGAAAAAACTGTTTTGTGCATTTATTGACCTAAAGCGAGCATTTGATACAGTTTGGAGAGCAGGGCTCTGGTCGAAACTCATAAAATATGATATTAATGGCAAATGCCTGACTTTAATTAAAAATATGTATAATAATATTAAATCATGTGTAACAGTAAACGGTGAACAGTCTGACTTTTTCCCATGTAACATAGGCGTTAGACAAGGTGAAAATATTTCACCAATCTTATTTTCATTATATCTTAACGATTTAAATGACTTTTTTGCAAGAAATGATACTGTAAACGGTATTAATCTTGAGGAAACTGAAGATACTATGTATACCTACTTGAAACTGTTTGTTCTTTTATATGCCGATGACACAGTTATAGTATGCGAAAGTGCTGAGGATTTACAAAACGCTCTTAATACATATCAGTTATATTGTGAAACCTGGAGATTAACTGTTAACAAAAGCAAAACCAAAGTGTTAATTTTTTCAAAAGGTCGACAAAGACAATTTCGTTTTATATATCAAGAAGAAGAATTAGAAATAGTTACAGAATATAAATATTTAGGAATTCTTTTTAGTAGAAGTGGCTCATTTTTTAATGCCAAAAAACATATTGCAAACCAGGGTCTCAGAGCCTTTTATAGCTTAATGAAAAAAGCTAAACGTCTATTATTACCTATTGACATGCAAATTGATATTTTTAACAAAACTGTTAAACCTGTACTTCTTTACGGATGTGAAATATGGGGATTTGGAAATTTAGATGTCATAGAGCGGGTGCAACTTAAGTTTTTAAAATATATACTAAATGTTAAAAAAAGTACACCTAACTGCATTGTATACGGAGAAACTGGCGTTATGCCAATTTCAATTGATATTTTATCACGTGTTACCTCATTCTGGGCAAAGTTAGTTGTCAAAAATGAGAAAAAATTGTCTTTTAGTATATATTCTATCATGCACAAACAATTCAATGAAATACGTATTGATATTGCTAAAAAGCGTTTTTGTTGGCTTAATGGTATCAGAACTATTCTTATTAAATGTGGCTTTAATGGTATTTGGACAAGTCACGTTTTCCCAAATCAAAAATGGCTATCTCTTGCTGTATGTCAAAAGCTGAAAGACTTGTTCCTTAATGAATGGTATAACACCATACAAACATCAAGCGGATGTACAACATATAGGCTTTTAAAAGATACATTTAACTTTGAAAATTATTTAATAAGTACTCCAAGTAGACTTCTAAAATTTATAATTAAATTTAGAACGAGAAGTCATAAATTGCCTATAGAAACAGGAAGATGGAACACTGTAGACAGAGAGAACAGAACATGTACACTCTGTAATCGTGATATAGGAGATGAATATCATTATCTTCTTGTTTGTAACGAATTTTCAGAATCGCGATCACTACTTTTAAAATCAAAGTATTATTCCCGACCAAACATCATTAAATTCAAAAATCTAATGAACACAACAAATAAAACAGAATTTAGGAAACTTTGTGAGTTCGTAAAAACGATTGTAATTTTTTTTCAATAATAACTTTGTATCATATAACAGTTTACCATAACCCTATGTATCATACGTGAGTGCAGAGGACCCTAGACAATACCTTTTCCCAGGCTTTCGTTTTCGTACTATATGTGTCAAGGTATTGACAAGCGGGTGTACCTCTAAATAAGATTCTTACAATTGTTGTATTTGTTATAAAATGTACTATAATATCGTGCATGTTAACATTTGTTTTTTATATAATTACCAAAACTATATACAAAACAATGACGATTAGCGAAGATGAAACATGATATGTATACTATATAACTTACCTGTAAACAGTTATTCCAATACTACTTAATCCCTGGAAAACTAACACCTTATATACATAGATATAGACAGGCGCACGGAAGTCACGTGCAAGTAGTGATGTGCTGACTGCTCGCACAATGCAGATGAATATATCACGTGTTATTTAGTAGTATTTAAGTCGAACTTGTACAATGAAATAGTTAAAGGGATGTAAGCACATTCTAAAAATCTAAAATATATGTTGTATACATGCACGTTTAATTTTTTCCCTGAAAATAATTGTCTAAGCACAGAGTGTTTTGCTCTTCAATATTCTATTGTTTTTTTGTTTTTTATATTATACTTAACCAATATTTACATATTGAAAATGTAGATTGTATCCGCTATTACAAATATGTTGAGGAATTAACGTTTAAAGTAACTCTCCCGACAATATACAATTAATATACGCTATTTAATAATACACATTGTACCATTTTTACATACATGCATGTTTGAGCCTTATGATATGTATACTATATTCATGACCTCATGATGTCATTACTGTAATGAACTGAGTGAATAAAAGATTTGATTTGATTTGATTAATTAGCTGTGCGATTCTAGAGCGATCAATTCTAATGTGTATTAGATCGTGATCCACTAGTTGTTTTATAGTGTTACGTAATACTAAGACATCTATTTGGTAAAACACTGGATCGCTTTTGGATCATGATCCATACACGATCCATTAAAAGTTGAATAAGGAGTGCGATCCATTAAAAACCACTAATGGATCGTGATGCATTTCCCATTTAATCAGGATCGCGATCATAAAGCGATCCAAGTGCGATTTTGATGCTGTTCGTTAATTGAAATGCCATATTACTCTGAAAATAAATGCTGCTTCTTGTTTATAACAGATTTTGTCAGGAATATTAAATAGCGATTCATTAGCTCATTAGCATGTGAAATTGGACCGCTTCTAAATCGCTTTAAAATCACGACCCGCAGAAAAAAATATTGTCCGCAAAACCAGATTGAACCGGATAGGAAACGTTCTAAAGTCAAGAGTTCATACTAATGACTCACATGTGACTGCCTTTTAGCCAATGAAAACTACGTATTTAAAATGATATATAATAGTTTATGTTAATCAACTGACCATCTCCTTCCTGTCACACTTGTACTGAATATAACCTCTCAAAGCGTCACACTTGTACTGAATATAACCTCTCAAAGCGTCCACTATATTCTGACAAAATGCTGAAATCTGGACATATGCCCACATGGTCTCTACATAAGCAATATGATAAACATAATCGATTGGTGTCACTCTAATCCTATTTAGATTCATGAGTACATCATATAAGCAGAAGCGTCATCTTGACGGATACCCAACAGGGTGTTTGGTTCCGGAAACCTTGTGAAATTCAGCCCAACTAAGTGCAGATTGTTGAAAATAATATGTCTTGGTGCGAAAGGGAAAGGTGGATACTACAACCGAAAATCGCTAAAGCCTTTGAACGATTTACACAACTGGTTGTTGTATAAAATCAACTAGGTCCTAGTCTCGTGGTCGACGACGTAACGTATCATCAAACAGAAATTAGTTTAACTATGTCGGTCGCTGATGTACTAAATGTATTTATAAGCTGTCCAGTGTCCAGAAAGCACCCAATGCTTTCACGTCTCACTTTTTAATCAATTTTTCATTAAACTTTTTTTTCTTGCACGTCAATTTCTTTTAAACCGTGCATCCGCAGGGTGGCGAAACCACGTGACTTTTTGATCGATTACACTGCAAAAAAAGTGTAAACAAAACGATTCAGATAGGTGTTAACTTCATAACTTGTTTAATATTGATTAAATTGTATTCAACTAAAGGTCGTTTCACATATACACCGAAACCGAAACGAACCCGAACCGAAGCCGTTTTTCTGTCGTTTTGGAATCGGCTAGTGCTTTCACATATAAGCCGAATTTTGATCCGAATCTCTGGGTGAAAATGTGTAGTATCTGGACCTATTTAGGAACCTCAAACGTGAGAAATGTCATAAATGTAAAAACGGTTACAAATGTAAAAAAAAGTCACATATGTAAAAGCATACGACAAATGTAACACGTTTTGTGACATATGTAAAAATAAAATGTGACAAAAGTGAGAAAAAAAGTTAACAAATGTAAAAAAAAAAAAAGAAGGATAACATATGTAAAAAAAAAAGAACCCAAATGTAAAAATACATTTTTAAACGTTCAGTCTTTTTAGAAATACATTGCCCTTGGTCAGAGGCGGAACTCTGTTGATTTTGGGCTCACTAGGTCAAAGGTCAAGGTCACAATAACCTCATAGGGGTATACATATTCCAAGTGATAACTCCAGGAGTATAAAACCTACACGCATGAAACTTTATAGGCAAATTGCCTTTGGTAAGGGAAGGAACCCTATTACTTTTGGGGTTAGAAAGTCAAAAGGTCAAGGTCACCATGACCTAATATGCACATAAGCATTCCACATGACAACTCCAAAAGTATACCATCTGACCTTACACGTAGTAAACGTCATATGTGGGCATTGTCCGTAGTGAGAGGAGGAAGCCTATTGGTTTGGTGTTCAATAGGTCACCAAGGACAATTGCCGAATCCTGAGAAACATTCTCCTATCTGTAAATTGTAAGTATAAGGCCATCCTGAAACTTTACAGAAATAATAACCGTCTTAAAATATTAATTTTAGGGTCAGTAGCTCAAAAAGGTTAAGGGCACACTTACCCAATCAACCCAAAAAATGTCTCTTGGGCTGTAATTTATTTACTATTATACCTTCAATCTTGAAACATACAAATACATGTATTATCCATTTTGCAACAACTACCCTATTGCGTTCATTGTAGTAGGTCAAATGTCAAGGTCTCTCTGACCTGATCATAAAATCATATTTCTCGGATGTCATTCTTGGAACTATTTGCCCTACAATATTAAAACTTTATAGTACCCTTTTGATTATCAAACGCCAGCTTCAACTGCTTTAAAATAGTCTACGACCAGGTACGCCGCATTGGTTACAGAGGGCTCAACCACTCCTGAGTATACACTGGAATCCTGACAGTCCCTCTTTTACAAAGACTTCGAAAAGAGTCCCAACACCACCCTACGGCCAGCCATTCCATTCAACAGCTGTCAAGATGTTCACATAGTAACAACGTACTGCTGCCAACTGGAATTTAATTATGTGCGCCTTTTTATAATTTATGCGGGGCGTCCGTGGCAGAGTGGTTGGTTAGAGTCTCTGACTTGAAATCACTTGCTGTAGGTTCGATCCCTCAGGAGATTAGGAATCTCTGTGTGAGGAAGCTATCCAGCTGGCTTGCGGAACGTCGGTGGTTCTACCCAGGTGCCCGCCCGAAATATTGCGGTGGTGGTGATAATGGAGTGGGGGGCGTGGGATGGGGCTGAGGCCCAACATAGCTATATGTGTAGAATTGATAACCATAAATAACACAGAAATATGTATAGAAAAAAATCGGGTTTGGGATGTGGTGGTGTTTGGGGTTAAGATCGGATGGAAAATCGAGAAAAGGCGGGGCTTGTGGGGGAAGGGGGCACATGAGAAAGCTATATTTGTAAGAATTGACTAAAACAACACATAAATATGTCCTAATGTAGTGCATAATTATGTCCATTGATGATAAAACTGAATCACATGGTAGTAGTCGTATGTGTATTTTGCCTATGCTTTTTCCAGATGGCCTCCAGTCACTTTAATATATTAAAATAACATGTATATAGGTAGAGCTCTGAGCCTAAGGATCAATTACCATCCATGGAAACATTTGCAGTGTCCAACAACAGATGTGCATTAGCACTTGACCAATATCATATTCGTGCTTTAAAGTTAGTTTGCTAACAATAATACGTAATTTTGCATTATTGTGTCGTGTTTATTATCAGTTGATAATCTAAGTCTATGTAAAACATGTGACCTCTGGGGCGGGGCCAAATGTGACCGCAGGATCACCATTTGAACAGGATTGGTTAGAGGACCATACGCTTATAGTAAATGCAAAATATTAAACCTCTGGCTCTTATAGTTTCAGAGAAGAAGATTTTTTTCCCTGTATAAGCCTATGTAAAACTGTGACCCCTAGGGCAGGGCCAAATTTGACCCCAGGGTTGCCATTTGACAAACTTAGTAGAAAACATAAACTGATGCTACATGTAATACATGAGAGCTCTGTACATAGTGGTTTCAGAGAAGAAGGTGGGGTTTTTTAATGTTTTTTCCTATGAAAAACATGTAAAATCTCAATATACAAACTTTGGACCCCGGGGCACGATCATGGTTTATCCGAGGGACTTTATTTAAACAAATCTGACAGGCTAGGCGTTGGCGATCATTTTAAAAAGTTTTTATCGAAATCTGTCCAGTGGTTCTTTAGAAGAAGGTTGTTAAGGTTTTGACAATATATGGTAATGGCGGCCATCTTGGATGTCGCGCTGACCTAATGCTAGCAAATATAAAAAGAAATTCATTTAATTATCATTCATGTGATGTTTGGTCAAAATTGGCCAAGCGGTGTCTGAGGAGAAGTCCCCACGAACAAAAGTTTACGGGAGGACAGACGGACGGACGGACGGACGGACGCCGCACCACGTCATGGTCATGACCTTTGATCAACAGAGCTAAAAATATGTATTTTTACATTTGTGTTCTTTTTTTCTTTTTTTTACATATGTATTTATTTATTTTTTTTACATTTGTGTTCTTTTTTTTTCCACTTTTGTCACTTTTTTTTTTACATATGTCACCAAACGTGTTACATTTGTCGTATGTTTGTTCATATGTAATTTTTTTTAACATTTGTAACCGTTTTTACATGTGTGACATGTTTCACGCTTGAGGTTCCTACAGACCTGTTTGAGACCGAATCCGAAAAAATTAGAAATCCAATTCGTGCATGTTTTCGTTTCGCCTTCGTTTCGGTTTCGGTTTCGGATTCGGCGTATATGTGAAAACCCTCGTTTGTGGTAGTACATCCTAATTTTTTCGGTTCGGTTTCGTTTCGGTTTCGGTGTATATGTGAAAGGACCTTTAAGTGCACATACCCCTCCAAAGTGAGTTCTTTACTTCGCCACAAAAGGTCATTCGATTTAATTAGTACTTTCTGAGATTAGCCCTCCCAAGTTCTTGAAAACAAAGAAATATATGACCGTTTACATGTTGGCAGGGCTAACCTCAGAAAGTACTGAATGAACACAATTTGTTTATTATTAAGAAAGTTATGAAGTAAAACGCTCCCCGAATCGAACGTTTTATTTACATTTTTTGCCGTGAAACTGATCAAAAAGTCACGTGGTTTCGCCACCCTGTCCGTAATTCAAAGTTATAAACAACATGCTAACTGACCCATATTGACAAAGAGGCTTGTCACATCAGACCTTTTTCAGCGAGATTGTTGGTATTAACGAAATCTCGGACGAGTTTTACCAGCTAGATCGGATTAGTATTTGAACACCAGTTTGGTGCTTGATTTATTGAAAAATGCTATAGTTTACTTCGTTAGCTCTCCAGTTCCGTCCTTTTTCATCTTATCGGATCTTTGGCTTTAGCTTTGGCAGGATGTTAATATTATTTGAAGCTCAAACAAATTTGAAAACTAGACATATCGGATAAGAAACATCAGCGGTATGACCTTTGACGTATTGGCTATTAATATATTTTCAGTAACATTGAATGTATGTTTGATGAATCAATAAAAAGGTTTAACACTGACACAAATATAGAGCCATACACTATTTCTTTCACGTTTACTACATTTTTGTATTTAGAGAAAATAGTAAAGGGTTTAAAACAGCCTACATTGATTATGGTCCTATGCTTACGTATTTGTTTCAGGAAATGAAAGACCAAAACACAACGCTGGCGAGTCCTCGGATTTAATCCGGTGACTTCGTGCATCTTTGCATTTTCCGGACATCCGGATCTGTATCGAAACTACAACATAACATCGCAGATCATATTACAATACCAGGTTGTGGAATCTAAATAGAGGTATAGTTATAACCGCTTTGAAGTTATAGGAGCAATATAGGAAAAACTGGGTTCGTCCTTGCTTCCGTCCGACCTTCTGAATGCCATAAAGCGTGTGCTTAACTCCTATCTGGTCATTGTCTAACCTCGGTCACCCGGCCCGCTTCAGAATTCTTCGTTACGCTATGCTACACGGATCCAGAACCAGGATCTGCAAGTAAAACATATGCATGATACGATCTGGCTGGCCGAGTCTAGTCATTATAACGATTGTAATGAAACTTCACCACACACATCTTCACAATCAACGGAGGAAGTGCATATATATTTCAGCGACTGTGCCAATATTTGACAGAGCTATGCGCCCTTGAGCATTGAATTCTTGTGAAAACAGTATTGCCATTGTGCCGAAGGTTGCAATAAGACCATATCACAAATCTTCACCACCAGCTGAGAATGTGAATACTTACTGTAGTGATATTCCCATATGTGTATAACACCGAATACAATGCAGACATGCAACATTTCCCACAAATGTGTATTTATATAAACCTCTTTGAACAAGAGGAAACTATGAACAAATCCCTTTTTCCGTTCAATGCATGTACATTATTTATGATATTTACTTCTTTATGACCTTGAAAGTTTTAACCTTTGTGAATACTAAATACCACACTGTACTGTTAACAGTGATATGATTTTATTAGCTATATGCACGATATATAGATGTCATTGTTATATACCACTTCTTTTTTATATGCAAATACACGAAAAAAGAAAAAGAAAATTTGTCTTTGCTTTCTATGAAATTTTAGTGCATGCATTCCAGTTTTTTTGTCAAATTGTGAGTAAGCTTAAAGAAATATAAAAAGATCGGACAGGGAAAGTAGCATTCAAGGAGGACAGTCAACCACAAAACACAGAAACAAACACGCAAACAGACAAACAAGAAGGCAAAAGTAACAATAAATGCAAACGACATCACAAACACAAAAGGGTTGACAATAGGGCTACCGCCTTGGAACGGTCAGTGGCAAAGTAGGTCACTGGGGGAGGGGGGGGGGGGGTAAACCGGTTCTAGGGTGCACCAAACCTCACATTAACCCTACTGTCATCCGATTGAAACAGGACGGGGGTTAAACCGGTTCTAGGGTGCACCAAACCTCACACTTACCCTACTGTCATCCCATTAAAACAGGACAGTGTAAATAAAGAAATCCCCGCCGTGATCTAATCGCTAACCAACAAGGCAGCATCAATAGGCAATATAAGTAAACACAAATATGCTCGTGTAAATATAATACAAAAAATAAAATAACCTAGAAAGCCACAATGAAGGTACTCAATGACTTGGCAGAAGCCAGAGCAACAAGAGAATAAACCATTAAGGGCACGACAAGAAAAATCATAGACAAACATCAAACGCCACCGTCCCAATGGGCTTTAGGTAGGCGTCATCATAGGGTCCACAGCCTGTCCGATCATAGTACAATTAAAGAGGAAAGCATAGTGGCGAACTGTAAAAGGGTCCACCACCAAGCATGCAGTACGTTGCAAAATGATAGGGTCATAACCTCTTTTGATAATTTTTTTAACAAGTTTAACAAAGATAGTATGAAAGTGATCATGACCTTGAATCTTACGAAGTTTATAAATCGCATCACAATAGAAGTCAGGTAGTGATAGTCCTTGTCGCAGAAGAGTCCTTAAATTAATTTTATATTTGGAAATAAGATCAGGGATACCATAATAAAGTTTTGCAAAAGTTTTACGAAGTTTATGGTAAGGTAATCCTGATTGAGTAGCTTTTTAGTTATACAAAGATTACGAATATTAAAGTCCTCAACTCGAGTACAAGCTCTTGAAAAACGAATAACGTGCACCCCATAAGAAATTGCTCGGGGAACATCCCCATCCAAGTGGGGATAATTAACAATGTCAAAATTAAAATCATCTCTCTTGTCATAGATTTTGCTAATTATTTCACCATTTTCAATCGAGAGATCTAAATCAAGAAAAGAAGCGTTATTATAGATATATTAGCTTTGTTAAGCTGAAGTTCTTTAGGATAAATATTATTAACCATAGTTGGAAAGAAAGGGTTGTCAATGTTCAAAATGTCATCCAGATACCGAGAGGTGTCATTAATAATTAATAATTCAATAACATCTGCCTGGGTATCTGGTGAATGACTCAACTCAACATGAAATCTCTTTCATAGCAAAATAAAAACAAATCTGCGACAAGTGGTGCACAGTTCGTACCCATAGGCATACCAACAATTTTTCTATAAACGGTGGTTCCATACCTGACGAAAATATTATCTAATAGGAAGATGAGTGCTCAACCCGGGGGCTAGAGGGCGTGAATGGTAACTAGCATTTTTCACTGTTTTTCCAAACCAAACCGATATTGCAATATTTTTTATATTTATCGTGTTTGGCGATTTCCAATTTTTTCCTTTCATACCTTTTTTGTTTACTGGCCACTGTTATGCGACTACCCCAGACAAACACATCATGTGCTGTAGCTGAGTGCTATACTTTTATCAGTGCATTTAGATACGTGATCATTTGAAATACAGATTAACAGCTTTCACTGCTAGTGTATCTATTGTACTAGAAAACGAGAAACTAGAATTGAAATTCTCAAATAACTAATTATGTCGACTGTTTCTAGATTGCACTAAAATAATGGGTTGTAGGTAGCATTCCCCGTTTTTAAATATTTAAATATTCAAAGCAACACGCGATAAGGATAAACAACTAGAATTTGGCTGAATACTCTCGTTACAAAAAGGTAACTTTATAGAATCTAGTCTAGATGATAAATTAGACTGAAAGCGTAATCATTATGTTAATAAATTACAAATATCGATCTAAAAGATCGATCTAACCTCCAATTGCGAAAACGAAAGTAGAATACAGAATAGCGAGGCACTACATTATGTATGGATTTATAGGAAAACAATGACAGCAACTGTATGAAATCTGTGTATACTTAATGGCAATAATGCTTTATATGACAATAGCTTTATATGACAATAGGATTTTGCATTCATTTGCAGAGATTTCCGTTGCTTTAAATGATATTTTAAAAAATATTCCATTGATTGTTATTTGGAACCATGACGTCATAGTTCTCATTATGGCGCCTACCATATCCGTTTTAGACCAACCTTCAAATGGTCATATTTGTTTAGCATCCGATTTTGATAATTGTTTCACCTTTTCCCAAGTTTTTCATAACTCGCAATAAAATACTTGTTGGCTGTGCCGCTACATTACCTTTGAAGACTATTGGTTCGCCATCTTTAAAAAAAAAATCCAAAATGGATGGGATATGATCAGCGTCAATCATACAGTACATGACATAAATTCAACACTATTGATGTAAACATAATATCAGAAAGAATACTTATATGACAGAAAGTGTGCCTTTTATATACGAAAAGTTTATATATCCGATCATATCCCATCCATTTTTGATTTTCTTTTAAAGATGGAGGACCAATAGTCCTTAATTTGTAACACGAATAAGAATATTGTCTGTGAAGACTGACAATACTACAAGTTTCGGAATAAATGCTGAGAATGACCCCATGCACAATGGAAGGTCGATATCCATTTCATCTTCTTGAAAAAAAGTATAATGTGATCACAGTTTGTTGATGATCTTTCTGCAATGGTCCAATTAAATAGTGTTAAATATTTGATCTTAAAGGGACACATGGCAATCTTGAGTTTTATTCAAACATTAAAATATTCTCCTCAATTTACTTATCCTGCGTCATTTTGACTTTAAAACTGCTTGCATATAATTAAATAAAAAGGATTGAGATTTCAACTTTCTTTACTATTTTACCAAATTTTTAGATATATTACTGGTGCAATATTATAAAAAGTTAGTAATATGCAAAAAATAATTTGCTTTGAACTATTCTAACAATTAATATTAATGATTGAACAAATGCAAGTTAAGAGGAATACTAACGGGACGCCGTGAGTTTTTAAAAAATCAAAATTGCCGTGTGTCCCTTTAAAAAGCGGAATTTATATCTCGTACTAGTTATTTTCTGTTTGAAGGGTAGTAGCTGTGATATAATGATGGTAGAATAATGTGTTTAATAGGCTTCAGATTCAAATTCCGAGGAATGAGATTTAAAACCAATGTATGCCCACTAAAATGCCCCTGGCAGCGAGGATAAATACATGCTTATACACACGAGTGTGTGTTTGACCTTCAGTTATCAGTTGTTAACATTGATAGTTATCAGTTGTTAACATTGATATGATTTTTGTTAGTCATATACGCTTCCAAGAAAGAAGGTAGATCGGACTATAAATATCCTTATTCCATGTACTAATCTTTTCCGAGAAAATGCACTTGACACTGCTCGCGTATATTTAATATGTCTGCAAATCATTAATAATAATTAGTTGAATAGTTCAAAGCAAATCTGAGTTTGCATACTTCTATAAATTGACAATATTGCACCAATAATATAGTAACATATATGGGTGAATAATGAAGACAACTTGAAGTTGAACTTGAACCCTTGTAAAATTATCGTTTATTTATATGCAAGCAGGTTTAATCTCGGATATTTCATTAATAAATCAATGTCTATTTTTAATAGTTGATAAATACTTCACGATTTTTGTTTGTTTCTTTAATATGAGATTGATAACCATTACAAAAATACTCCAATGGTGTCAGAAAAGTTTTCACTTTCCTTGCTTATTTAGAAAAAGGTGGCATACGGGCAAATATCTGTATATAAATGGTAAAAGCATAAATATCTCGTATATTTATTTCAACTTTACTGGTCTGTAAGGCCATACAAGCGTTTACGATGACAAGATGTCCATCGTCCTTCTGCAAACGTTATTCTTGTGAGCACGACAGCCTTCTCATTTTCATCCGATCTTACTGTAACTTGGGCAGAACTTGTATATTCTCAAGATCTCGGACGCGCGCGCGCCGGTTAGATCCAACCACAAATTGATAAATTATGGTTCTTGGATTATCAATTAAACTCAAATAAACAAAATCTGGTACTGGTACCACAATGCAATAGTTATTGTTGCCACTCCAACCATCCACATGTTTTTGTATTTTCTTTTTCTCCTTCCACCGATGATCCCCATTATTTTTTTATTTTCTCCGTTGCCCCTCCCCCTTCCCAATGACCCCTTTCGACACACCTACCCAATGAAAATTTGATTTTCTTTTTATTCCTCTTCAATGAATATCTCCTCCTCTCCCCACCCCCACCCCCGCCCCACCCCCGCCCCAACCCTCCCCACCACACACACACACCTCATTCAGCACATCTCTCTCCCGCCCCACCTCCAACAAATGTTTTCTTCTGTCACCTCACCACCATCTACACTCACATCTTTAGACTTGACCGTGTAAATGAACTGGCACCAGTGGGCGAAAGAATAAGTGACGGTGACCTTTTTTTAAATTGATTTCGTCGTGCATGCTTCCCTTCCGACAGCTCTTGTTAATTATATGAGAAATCCTAGCTTTTTTGGTTTCTATACATCTCATTCTTTTCCAAACAACAAACACTGTACGTGTGCAAAACAAAATGAAATACCTAATAGTATAAAAACGGTCGACATTTAAGATGTTACTTTAAGAAACAGCTAATTTTTATCGGCATCTTTTTTTGGAATGCTAGTAAGTATTTTTAGTCATGTATTTATATAGTTCAAGTCTTTACTCGTTGTTGCTGCATACCAGTAAGTCATTGATTTCTTAGTTAAGTTTATATAGATGTAAAACTTTCACTCACTTGTAAGGTTCTCCTATCTCTACCTACCATTCGCTCTGCTTGGGTAATGTAATTTTATATTATTATCTGATAGAAACTAATTTGTGATTGCATATGTTTAAGAAGAAAAAAACTAAACATAATAAAACGATAATCCAAGCTTAGATCATTTGAATTGAAATGTGTATATAAAATGTGTTTTGATATTTATTAGTAAGCATAGAAAGTGTTCAGACATTTTAATTTACTCTTTTTTTTTTCCAGCAGTATTTCGGGGGTGTTTCAAGACGAATCTTCTACCATTACTGAGCTTGTTTGCACAGGTAGGTGTTGGTATATTTTAAGACATAGTGCTGAACAATATTTATTTTGTTTTTAAATGTTTTTAAATCTAATTTCACACACTTCTTAGTTACTATCCAAAATATAGATATAAAATTCGAACAGGAAAACCAGCATTCAAGGACGACAGTAAACCACAAACACACACAGAAACAAAAAACAAATTTACAGATGAATCAAATACCAAATAAGACATCACAAACACAAAAGGTTTGACAATAGGGCTACCGCCTCGAAACGGTGAGTGGCAAAATAGGCCGCTGGGAGTTTAAACCAGGTTCTAGGGTGCACCAAACCTCACACTAACCTTAATGTCAACCGAATAAAACGGGACAGTGTAAATAAAGAAATCCCCGCCATGAACTATTCTCTAACCAACAAGAGAGCATTAATAGGCAATATAAGTAAAACACAAAGATGCTCGTGTATATATAAATACAAACAAACAATAGCCTAGAAAGCCACAAAAAAGGTACTCAATGACTTGGAAGAAGCCAGACCAACATTGAGGGCACGACAAGTAACATTGCTTTCATATTGTTACATGCCAAAAATGTAATGTTTTCTCTAGCAAATATCTTCTGGATAAAAGAAATAATCTGGTCTTTGACAAGGTTGTCTGTAAGGTTGCATATAGCGTGGAAAAACCGTATACTAACGGTAGTTTGGATAGTTACACTGTGTGGATTGTTAAGAAGTGTGTGAAGCACTTATTTTCCTAACATATAGTATTTCGACGGGTATGGAATTTCTGTTTATATAACAATTCGACTGAGTACAGACTGTGCTTCCTTTGTCGCAGATTTGATTTATTATTGCTATGAAAAAGATTTATGTCGAGTCTTTCACCAGATACCCAGACAGATGTCATCGAAGCCTTTTATAACACCTTTCGGTATCTGGATAATATATTCAACATTGACAACCTTTTGTTCCTACTATATATGGTTAATAAAATACATACTTAACAATTTCAAGCTCCACAAAGCCAATATTTATTTATCATGCTGTCGCTTCCATTTAAAATGGGGAAATAATAGTGTAAAATCTATGACGAGAGATGGTATCAATTTAGATGAGGATGTTACCCGAGCAACTACGTATGTTGTATATATTTCTGAATGTATTCATTTTTTCCAGAACGTGTAGTCGAGTTGAGGACTTAAACATTCGTAACCTTTGTATAATTTAAAAGCTACTTCGTCAGGGGTATCGTTAGCATAAACTATAAAAACCATTTTCAACATTCAACATTTTATTATCGTAAAAATAGGTATAACAGTCGAACAGGAAATTTAGTATTCAAGGACCCCAGTCGATCAAATCCATGCATCGAAAAAATCAACAACTACAACGATAAATAGAGGCAAGGAACTTCAGTGGCGAAATGGTCGTTGGGGTTTAAACCAGGCTCCATGGGCACCAACCGCACCCTTACTCCACTGCCATCCCAACTAAACGGGACGGTTTAAACAACACAACCCCCGTAAGGTCACATCCCCCAACAAATAAGTCAGCATTAATAGGCCACAAAGATCAACATGTAAATATGAATATTAAAAAAGCCAAAAAAGCCCCCAAAGCAAGCCCCCAACAACCCAACAGAAGCCATACACCACCAAGGGCACGCCAAGATTAGACTAAATGCATACAATAAACGCCGCCACACCCTGGTCTACTTTTAAAATACAAAATTAAGAACTCTTCTGCGACACCGTCACAAGGTCCATCCCAACCAGACTTACATGGTGACGTGATGTACACAAACTTCGTAAGATCCTTGACCATGATCCCGTCATGCATTCTTTGTTATGCTTGTTAGAAAGTTTATCAAATAGGTTATGATCCAATCCTTTTACAACAGACTGAATGTTTAGTGGTTTGCCCATTTACAGTTAGGCACTTTACGTTCCACTTTGACTGTGCTATGACCCGAAAGATTGTGGACCCTATGATGACGTCTACCTAAATCATGAATGGGATAGTAAAGTTTCATGTTTGTCTTCGATCTTGTCTTTTCGTTCCCTTAACGGTTTAGTCTAGTATTGCCATGGCTTCTGTCAAATCATTAGTCATTTGCTCTATGCCTTTCTAGGCTGTGTATACATACTTTGTCTTCCCTGAACGCATCTTAATATTCAGGAAATATCTTCGATTTTGGTATGTCTGGGAGAAAACGAAAATCCTGAGAGGGCGGTAACGTTTGATGTTTGTCTCCAATCTTGTCCAGGTGTGCTCTTAATGGTTTATTTTCTTGTTGCTCTGGCTTTTGTCAAGTCATTGAGTATTTGCTTTGTGGCTTTCTAGGCTTTTGTTGTTGTTTTTATGTTCATTTATCACATAACGCATGGTGTGCGAGTGTAATAACACCATTTTGTATTTGTCCTATACAACTAGTTATATAAGTATGCACATAAGCCTAGTATGCGCTGTCAAAAAAATCGATAATGACTATGATCCAATTACCAAGGTTTATGTCGGTTTCGCGTGTTAAAGCGACCGGCAAAATGCAATAAAAGTCGATATGTGAGTTATGTGATAAATAGAATTATAACATTCGTTCTCATTCATTATTGAATGTATTAAACTCGTTGGCAAAAATCATTTTGCCAACTCGTTTAATACATTCAATAATGAATGAGTACTCATGTAAGATCCTCTATATATACATCTTGTGTAATACTTATATCGGCTATTAACGATGCCTAGTTTGTTAGAGGACTTACCATGGCGAGCATTGATTTGTATTCACTGTCCCGTTTAAATGTGATGACAATAATCCCCCAGCGGCCTTTTTGCCACTAACCGTTCCAAGGCGGTACCCCTATTGTCAACCCGTCTGTGTTTGTGATGTCACATATCTTGTTTCTTTTTAACATTGTAATTGTTGTTGTGTTATGGCTTGACTGTGTTCTGTGAAGCTATGTTTTCTGTTCGACTTTTATATCTACTAGTAATTGTCTTTCCTGGACTGTTTTCTATTATGTTATATTCTCTCCCTGTGAGTGCAACTTATTTCTTGACGTGCATTCATGTAAAACGATTCGTTGATACCTTTGTGTTATATATAATATAATTATATTATCACATGCATATATCTTACTTTTGTGCTGTCATAAACCACAAATTGTTTGCACACGACAAAACCAATATTGAAATCTACAATAGAAAAGTGTTTATGTGTTTTATATATGTTGCTATTTTTCAGTCAATATGGCAATGTATTGCTCAAGTAAATACATGGATGGATGAAACAGTTAGATCATTGGAATAATGAGGTAAGTAATTAAGAGTGTCTTCTCGTTCTAATACATTTTGTAGAAGATTGTATAGTTATGTGTTGACACCACCTATTTTGGAACTCATCGGATATGTCAACTATGAGACCTAACACTTTTATTCAACTTGGTTATGGAGCCTGGAGCGCGTGTATTTTACTTTCTTTGCTTATGAAATCTGACTCTTTCCTGTACTTGATTGATGTGTCATGAGATTAACGTCGGCCAGGCACCGCCATGGCTTTGTCGGAATGTATATCTGAGCAATTGAGTGGTTACTATACCGATATGTAATTGAAGCATAGGCTACATTATCATCGTCGTCATCATCCATCCATCCATCCATCCATCCATCATCATCGTCATCATAAAAACATCATTGTTTCGTAGTCTCTCGTTTGCTTTATGTTCTGCCTTAAAGATTCCTAACAGACGTACTTGGCCAGTAGGAGAGAAATTTGTCTTTGAATGGCACACGTATATATATATTTACACAGCTTTGTACATTATACATCAGTGTGAATCGATGTTTTTGTACCTTTCATTTAAATTCCATTGTATTATAAGATTAAAATTAAACTTAAAATAGGTATGTGAAAACTCAGTATAGTTTTAACTTTTGTTAATAATGTGCCCGACGTTAATCGGTAATGCAAACACAGTTTAAGACAATTAATGTTTAATTAATTTAATTCCGTCTTAACAACCTTTAAACACCGTATATTTAAGCATCTTCATGAAAATTCTGATATTCAAAATCATCATGAACTTCAAGTTGCGTCAGTGCGACAATGTCTAGAAAATGTTCAATTCTGGAAGTAGATATAATGGTCGAATAGGAAATGTTACATTCAAGGACCACAAACAAACAACAATAACAATCATAAATAAGAACCAAGGCATGTGACATCACAAACATAAAAGGGTTGACAATAAGGCTACAGCCTTGGAACAGTCATTAGCAAAAGGTCCTCTTGTGGTTTAAACCAGGTTCTAGGGTGCACCAAAACTCCCTCTTACCCTATTGTTATCCCAATAAAACTGCACAGTGTAAATAAAGCAATACGTGCCTGCTATATTTTCTCGCAAACTGGGAAGCATCAATAGGCAATAAAGATGATCAAGTGTATATGAATATAACAAGAAATATTATAGAAAGCCTCATTGACTTGGCAGAAGCAAGACCAACAAGAGAATAAACCATTAAATTCAGGACAAAACAAGACTGAAGACACACATCCAACGTTACCGTTCTTTCGGAATTTAGGAAGACGTCATTATAGGACCACACTCTGTCCGGTAATCGCACAATCATATAGGAAAGCATAATGGCGAGCTGTAAATTAGTCACCTAATAAACATTCAGTGCGTTGTAAAATAATAGGGTCATAATGTCGTTTGATCAACTTTTTAACAAGTTTAATAAAGACTGTATGAAAGTGAGTATGACCAAGGGTTTTACGACGTCATGAAATTATGTTTCTTGAATTACTTTTATGTTTTATATTAAACCCCCAGTGGCCTACTTTGCCACTGACCGTTCCAAGGCGGTAGCCCTAATGTCAACCCTTTTGTGTTTGTGATGTCGTTTGCATTTATTATTGCTTTTGCCTTCTTGTTTGTCTGTTTGCGTGTTTGTTTCTGTGTTTTATGGTTGACTGTCCTCCTTGAATGCTATTTTCCCTGTCCGATCTTTTTATATTTCTTTATAAGCAGATCAGGGCTATGATAATAAAATGTTGCAAAGGATTTTAGTTTAAACATATTTTATTCACAAATAGTTTTACATTTTACGTCATACAAGTATACATTAACATGAATTACATAACTAAAGATATAATCAGGAATGAGATTCAGAAGTAAGCTAGTATAAGCTTTAGTGAATCTGTCTCCCAGTAGACAATTTATATTTTCGTGTGTGTGACAGTATTTTATTTAAGTTGTATAATGTGAATAAAGAAGAACTGAGCTAGAAAGCTTGCTGACAATAACTACAAACTCTACATCAAGTGCTATCCCTAATCGTGATTATTTATATACTAATTTTGATAAGTTTACAGTTACTACCGGCACACCATTAGCGGAAAGAAGAGCGCTTTTTTTCAAAATCTATGGTAACGGTAGCCCCGATGTAGTAGCTTTTTAGTTATACAAATGTTACGAATCTTGCTTCAGGCTCTAGAAAAACGAATAGATATACCAATTAAGATGTTGTTCTGGGAACATCCCCGGCTAAGTATGGATAACTAACGATATAGACTTTAAAACATTTCTTTTGTCATAGATGTTGCTTATTACTTCTCCATTTTCATTTAAAATATGTAAATGGGGAGAAGAAGCGACATTATTAGACATATTAGCTTTATTAAGTTCCAGTGCTTTATTGTATATATTATTTACTAAGAAGGAAAGAAAAGGTTGTCAATGTTATTACAGATAAGATGACATCTGCCTGAGTATCTTGTGAAAGAAACAACAAACAAATCTCCGACAACAGGTGCACAGTTAGTACCCATAGGGATACCAACAATTTGTATATAAACAGTAGTTCTTTATCTAACGAACAAAGTATCTATAAATACGAATATAAGACCTTTACAAACTTCTTGGCAAGTTCACTTAGTGTAATTATGCAAACTACCTCAGTAAAAATACCTTTAATATTGTTACAGGCCAAATGTTTATTTTTTTCTCTAGCAAAAGCCCTCTGAATAAAAGCAGTAAGTGAGTCTTTAATAATGCTAAAACAACGTACATTGCGGGAATGTTTTAAAATTTGACGTTGAACACAACACAAATGGGGTTTGAACCTCTGAAATGCTCAAAAGTACCTACTTGTGTCAATACTATATATGTTACTTCGTAAAGAAAGTTATATAGAGTGATACAAAAATAATTATCAAACTTTTTCTAAGTGAAATGAGTGACTATAAAACACATTGCATATTGTTTAATCTTAGTTTGACGCTTCGACAAGTACTGTGTGCTTGGAGAATAGCTAATGTCACTCATATGTTTAAGAATGGAGTGAAGTCTGATCCTGCCAACTATAAACATATAAGTTTAACTACCCAAGTGTGTAAAGTTAAACTGTGAACCTTCTTGTTATGTATTCTTTATTCCGAAAATCACAGCATGGGTTTATGAAGGACAAATCATGCCTCACAAACTTACTGTAAGCTTTACTGATATTTGTTGATGACATTGCACAGACCATAGATGAAGATAAACTAGTTGATGCTATTCATTTGGACCTCAGTAAGGCTTTGATACTTACCTCAGGAGGGGCTTATGAAGAAATTAACATGCCATGGCATAGCTGGTTGTGTTTGAAATTGTATTAAGGAATAGCTTAGTGGTAGACAACAGGGTGTAATTTTGAATAATGTTGAGACTAAATCAGCATCTGTTTTAAGTGAAGTACCTCAGGGTCTGTTCTTTGACCATTTCCAGTTATTTATTAATGGCATTGATTAAGTTGTCTCCAGTGGTAAACAGGCGTTTGCTGATGATACTAACATATATCATTCTGTCCATTCCGAGACAAATGTTAAATCATTGCAAGATGACATCTATCTGTGTAAGTGGTTCATGACTGGCAAACAAATGGTATGTAAAACAATGGTAAAGTTAATCATTTCGGCTGTAATAGTCCAAATCACGCTTATAACATCGTCAAAGAACCGTTTCACAATGTGTCCGAGGAAAAGAAATTGAGAGTAATATTCTCAAATGATCTAAATACTTATAAACAAAATAATGTGTCGCAGCTGCCAAGAAATCTGACAATATATTGGGTGTGATTAAAAGACACATAGTTCTAGGGATATACATAATATTGTTATATTGTATATTAATTAATTATTACGACCTCACATGGACTATTGTGTGCAGGACTGGTCTCCCAGCCTTGTTAAGGACATCGAGCTACTTGAAAAGATTCAGCATAGATCTGCCAAACGTGTAACCAATATAGCGCACCAGCCTTGTCCTTAAAGGTTAAAACGTTTAAATCTAACAACGCTAGAGCCCATCGCAAACATATGACAGAAACGTTCAAAATATAAATATAAGTCGCAGAGACGGAATTGATCCTAGCGAACTATTTGAAATGAAAACGCGTGTTACGCGGGTTAATTCACTGAAATTGAGGAAACCAAGAGCCAGTCTTAAAACAAAGCAGCATATCTTTAGTCATATAGTAATAAATGCTTGGAATATTCTATCGGAAGTAAATGTATCGACTTCTACAATGAACAAGTTCAAAACATCATTGATAGCCATTTTAATAAGATATGGGGGTTCTATGGGCACATCCTTGCTTAACCCCTTGGTCGTTCTCTATGGTGTCTGCATGTTTCCACATGCGTTCAGCGATTTTGCCATTGGTTATGTTAAAATAATAATAACAGTGTATCCATCTCTCTCTCTCTCTCTCATACACACACGCACTCACGCACGCAGGCAGGCAGGCACGCACGCACACTCTCTCTCTCTCTCACTCTCTCTCTCTCTCTCCGCACACATTTTTATATTATTATTATTTTATTTCATGAAGTTATCGCAATCAGAGAAGGAAGTGGGACACTATCAAAAACAGTAGTAGAGAAACTGAGCGTACGAGGACAGTTTCCCTCGCAACGGGTTAACAAGTAATTATCAAATTGCCTCCAGCTGTCCTTAATGCAAAGATGCACACCCAGACGTCTCTACAACTAAATAAGCTGCTTGATTGTCCCGCTCGGGAAAAACTATCCTGATACGCTCAGTTTCTTTACTACTTACCAATCAGGTTTATCAATCAAAAAAAAAAATGTTGTCTATACTATAAGCTAAATTATTTTAATCCAGTTTCCTTTTATAAATAAAAATAACCAATACCTATTGTCAACCCTTTTGTGTTTATGATGTCTTATTTGGCCTTTTATTTGTTTTTAAAGTTGTTCTTTATTTCTGTGTGTGTTTGTAGTTGACTGTCGTCTTTTCCTGTTCGGTTTTTATATCTCCTTGGAACGGTCAGTGGCAAGAAAGGCCGATAATTGATTTGATAATTTAACGTTATAATTAAAGTACACAGACTGTTTCACTGCGGATGTCTCGTTTCACTCAGTGTTAAGCAGTCTACATACGATTAAATTCCAATCGTTTTTTATAGTAAAATTAACATATGCTTTCTGCAGTCCTAATTATCGGAAAGATGTCGAAGGGAGATAATTCGTTTGTAAACGTTTGATTGAGTATAACATTTGCTATCTTTCATTCCGAATCACAAAGTTATAACATATGACTGTTACTATTTCAATTCCATTATATATATATATGCTAATGTATATTTTATCATCGTAAGCTGATAAACTTCTTTTTATTTATTACAACTATAATTATAAAATAATTATAACTGTTTAGGTTGTGCTTTTTCGATCTAATAACTTTCATTTCGTGGAAACTTTCTGCTGCTCCAAGTAAAATATCCTTGTAGTTATCATGCTTTATATTTTTTTAACAACACACTTTTTAATACCTTTACATTTCTTTGTACCAGTCTCATATATATGAATATAGTCTACATCGCAGTCCAACAAATTCAACAATGAGTATATCACAAGTTTCATATTTCATTTTACCAATAACGTTTGTGTTGTCGTTGAAATGAAAATGATACTTTGGATCACAATCACTATTATCAGTCTTTTATTCTTATAAAAATCTTCGTACACATATTTTCTTTTAATTGTTCATAGCACAAAGAATCAGTATCAGTAAACAGTAACTTAACTTTTTTTATATTTATCATATTTATTTTTAATGTAGTTGTAACGGAAATCATACATCAAATAGTTTGACAAGTCTAAAATGCACATACCAACATAACAAGGGCGAAAATTAGTTTTTCTTTTAATCTCTTTATGGCAAATAAATGTTCATTAAACATATTACAAGAAATAAAGGTCTTGCTGCATATTTTAAAAGGACCTCCTCATCATGAGTCAATTTGACATTAACTCTCTTTCTCAAGTTTTCCACAGACTTACCAAAAGATGAATTGTTCATTAGTTTAAAGAAATCCTTTTCAACAGCATTCTTATCGACTTTCTTTTAGCAGTGTTAAAGTCTATGTATACGTTTAGCTACTCTGATTCATCAAAGTGTAGTATTATATGTATTTGTGTTACATTTAATCCCAACTTTTCATACAGTTTTAAGTTTCTGTAATGCACAACATATCTATTTTTATCCGTTAGTGTTGTAACAAGCTTACTTACTTTACTAGATCCTAAATTAAAGTTTTCTTTTAAAGTCTTCTAATAAACGTCAAGCTTCATCTTAAGTACTTATAATGTGTCTACATATGTTATTCATTTGATCATTGGAGATCGCTAAGCCCGATACTTATATTTAGATATCCGTGGTACATTTTCCAATGTTTTTGTTTTCTTACTTAAATTTCGATTCGGTGGTTCCACTACTCCGGTCGATAAAGGCTCTGGGTATTGTTTAACTACCCATATGGTGTCTGCTTTTTAATTTAGTAAATTGACTGATACGCAGGCTTCATAACCGCTGCTCCCAATTAAATTCCATTTTGTTTATTTCGCTCTTCGTGGCATAGACTTTTGTTTGATACTAAGACCATACTCCCCTGGACATGGAATAATGACGGCAATAGCAGTATGTCCAACGCCATATGCATGCCATCTTCGGGATGCTTAAAATTATGGTTTTATGAATATTGAGTTCTGCTCAACCCGGGACTAGGGGTTGTGAACGGTAGCAAACATATTTCACTACCGTTCATGAACAGTCTCAATCAAACCGAGACTGCAATATTTCGTATTTATCGTGTTCGGCCGTTTCAAAAGGTCCACACTCATACACTTTTACCACACAACTTTATCAAAGACTAGCTTATTGCTTTCATTCAAAAAACTGCTGGAGGAAATACTACATGTTTGGCCTGTAACAATATTAAAGCGTTTTTTACTAAAAGCAGTTTGGACAATTACACTATGTGGACTTGCCAAGAAGTTTGTGAATCACTTATTTTTCTGTTAGATAATATTTTCGTCATGTATGGAACTAAAGTTTATAGACAAAGTGTTGGTATCCCTATGGATACGAACTGTGCACGCCTTTTCGCAGATTTGATTTTATATTGCTATGAAAGAGATTTCATGTTGAGTCTTTCACCAGATATCCAGGCAGATGTTATTGAAGCCTTTAATGACACCTCTCGGTATCTGGATGACATATTGAACATTAACCATAATAAAGAGAATAGTTCATGACGGGGATTTCTTTATTTACACTGTCCCGTTTAATTTGGATGACAGTAGGGTAAGTGTGACGTTCCAAGGTGGTAGCCCTATTGTCAAAATAAGTATAAAAGTCGAACAGGAAAATGCAGCTTTCACAGAACAGAGTAAACCCAAAAACGCAAAAGGGCAAACATGAAAGGCAATGTTAATAATGAATAAAGGCATATGACGTCACAAACACAAAAGGGGTTGACAAAAGGGCTACCGCCTTGGAACGTTCAGTGGCAAAATAGGCCGCCATGGGGTTTAAACCAGGTTCTAGGGTGCATCAAGCCTTACATTCCTCCTTGAATGCTACTTTCCCTGTCCGATCTTTTTATATTTCTTTACACTTACCCTACTGTCATCCCAGTAAAACGGGACAGTGTAAATAAAGAAATCCCCGCCATCAACCAACAATGCAGCATTAATAGGCAATATAAGTAAAACACAAATATGCTCGTGTATATATAAATACAAAAAAACAATAGCCTAGAAAGCCACAAAGAAGGCACTCAATGTCTTGGCAGAAGCCAGAGTAACAAGAGAATAAACCATTGTGGGCACGACAAGACAAGATTGCGGACAAACATCATAAGTTACCGTCCTTTTGGGCTTTAGTTAGACGTCATCATAGGGTTCACAGCCTGTCCGGTCATCGCACAATTAAAGAGGAAAGCATAGTGGCGAACTGTAAATGGGTTCCCTCTTTTGATAAAACTTTTAACAAGTTTAACAAAGACAGCATGAAAGTGATCATGACCAAGGCTCTTACGAAGTTTGTAAATCACATCACCATAGAAGTCAGGTTGTGATAGTCTTTGTCGCAGAAGAATAAAATGTTGCTACCCGTTTTGTGTTTGTGACGTCATATGCCTTTATTCCTTATTAACATTGTCATTCTTGAGAGTTTTTTGGGTTTACTGTGTTCTAGCTGCATTTCGAGATCAATTTTTATACTTATTTTTGTGATATTCCTAGTCGCAGAAGTGTATTAAGGTTGGTGTTGTACTTCTCCAGTAGCATTTCGTTGCGGCGGTAGAATTTTGAGAAAGATCTACGTAGTTTGTGATAACGAAAACCCTGTTGAAGAAGAAGTTTACTTGTAATAACTTGATTTCGATCATTGGTATCTATAACATCATTACAAGCTCTAGCAAAACGAATGAGCTGGGAGATATTAACCCCGTATGATGCAGATCGAGGTTCATCCCCATCCAGGTGTGGATAGTTAACGATGTTAAAGTTGAAGTCATCTCTCTTATCATAGATGTTAGTATGTTACATGCAATCATTAGAAATTGAGAGATGAAGATCGGTGAATGCTGCTTCAGTATCCGAACTGTTGGCTTTATTCAATGTGAGCTTTGGTAGATAAATGTCAGTAGGAACGCCAGCCCTATGGCGTAGGAATATTTATCAAACAAGGTCACGTGATAAAATCGATAACAAAATGACATTATCGGGAAAATTGTCACTTGTCAGATTTATTCATCTCTTATTTATAAACTGTGATTATGACCAAACACAATCACAGATCGTTGTTAAAGTAATAATATTCACAAACTACATTGGTCGAACATAATTGGTGTACACTTCTGGTAATTCTCATTAATAGTTAAAGGTATTTTTCAAAGGGATGAATTTAGGTTGTTTTAAGGTTTAAATTGCCAACAATGCGCTTTTAAATCAAAATCGATTTATTTCGTCATTTTAGAAGCGAGAATAAAAAAAAATGCATGTACGCGTAGATAAATCTTTCCTCTGTCCATATGCAAATTTTTAATGAAATCGGAGGCAAGTACTTTTTTTTCCCCCAAAATTAACTAACATGACCCACGGACGCAAAGACGGCATAATGCATATACATTTGCAGACGCGACCGGGTACACAAGAAATGAAATAATTCCATAATTTCAATACATATATTTCAAATGTATGTATCCTTGCATTCCAGATTAAATTTCTGATCTATACATGTTTTTGGTTTATGCCGGAGTGCTCAAAATAGGTTTTAACCAACCAAATTTCAACGGTACGTCGGGAAAGGAAATGAGGATGGTGAAAATATATGTTGCAGTGCTAATTTTCTGAATCCGAAAAAATAGCGAAAAAATGAAGTTTTAACAGCGAGAACGAATTTTTTTTCATGAAAGTGTTCATTGACATGTCTACTATTTAAACCCAAAATTTAAAGTCAATCAGAAAAAAGTACTTTTTTTTCCCCAAAATTAACAAAGTACACCGTATTCGCTAAAATATGAACAATCGCCTTCGAAGTTAATGTACACGCGGGATATAAAACCATGAACTTATGAAATCCTTTTTAAGAGATATATTGATTTCAACATTGTTCTGTATTTAATAAATTATTAGAGTAGAATGTTCACAGTTTTTCTCAAGGACACCATTACCGTAGTATCCCTGCAACCCCGCCCCTCATCCCACCCTACCACACCGTATTGATTGTTGTATATAGCTGCGAATGGGCGATTTTAATCAAATTCGATTTATTTCATCATTTTAGAAGCGAGAGAAAAAAACAAAAGCATGTATGCGTAGATACATCTTTCCTCTGTAGATATGTAAAATATAAAAAAACATCGGAGGCAAGTACTTTCCTCCCTCCACCCCGTAATCGCTTAAATACGTCGAATCGACGTTCCAAATCGATGTTCGCACGGAATAAAATTGTGGAATTATGAATTCATTTATAAAGATAAATCGATTTCAGCATTGTTCAGTAGTTGTTATATTATTGATGTAGTATGTTCACAGTATTTATGAGAGCAACATTACGGTAGTATCCCTCCAACCCTGTCGGCTTCCCCCCTCAAACCCGTACACACAATACGTTGTGTATTGCTGAGAATGCGCCTTTCATTCAAATCGATTTATTTCGTCATTCCAGACAAAATCGTATAGATACATCTCTCCTCTGTAGATATGTAGAATTTCAATAAACGGAGACAAGTACTAATTAAGTAACTGGACCGTCCGACCCAAAGACGGCAACATTCATATGCATTTAGAAAGATGACCGGCTACAGAAACAATTAAATAATTTCGTTATGTAAACACATATATTTAAAATGTATGTGTCCATGTATTTTACACTAAATTTGTGATCTATACATTGCTTTGGGTTTATGTCAGAGTGCCCAATTTATTTTAACAAACAATGTTTGAACGGTATATCGGAAAATGAAATCATGATGGCGGCAACATACGTTGCAGAGTTAATTTTCGAAATCAGAAAAGCGATAAACTAATAAAAGTTTAAAAGGCAGAAAGAAGTATATTCTTTTAACTGTTCGTTTATAACTGAGGGGGCGTCTCGAGTTTTAAAGAAAGCAAGATTGGCGTGTGTCCCTTTAACCAAGTAAATAAATGACTGACGAGTAACAGACATGCTACTGTCAGTAACAAACATGATTTTGTGTAGACTCGAAGACAAACATGTGGACATGACATTGTGTCAATGGAGCACTTGCCAGATTTGTGGTGTTGTGAAACACTGTACGCGTGAATCCAAAAAGTGCGGGTCTGTTATATTTATAGGGCATATACAGTTTTATATATATATTTATATATATTATTCTTTTATATTTATTTGTATGGTCCCAGAACGCAGTCATACTCACTACTATATTGAAAGTAAATACTGAGTATACATGTGCGGTGCGTTACGATCTGTAGTATTTGAAAACAGTCATATTAAACATTTCCCTCAAAATATATAACGATGATAAATACTATATTCATATGTTTATTTTTTCCTGAAAAAATACATGTTTGTTTTCAGCAGTTGAAATCTACTTTATTCTGCGAATATTGCTACTTTGAAAATTTGAATACGTCTGTTTTCATCAAATAGCATGTTTTGTTTGTTTTAAATTTTTTTTTTTTTTAATTTATGATTTAAAAAAAAATATGGATGAACGGAATATGTCTTACACACTGTTGAATCCTGTAATTTAACAACAAGTGGTTTGGTTCACAGGCGACAATATCGGTGAACAAAAAATCTTGTTTTACTGGATTCAACATGTGCAAGAAAATATTCATATATTATACCATTAATATTATAACATGTGTGTTGTAACATATGCTTATCCTTGGATAGTGGATGTCAGCAGGGAACTTGACCTTTGACCTAAAATCAAAAGGCATCATTCTCTCACCAAATGCACTCAAACCATGAATTTTGATGAGATTTGCTTCTGGGGAAATGGACAGTGCAGACAAGGTTTTTCATAATCATTATTGGGTCACGGCGCCCTTGACCTTCAGTATTTGATATGCACATATTGATGCTTCGTACAAAGTTTCGTCAAAATCCAACAAGTAGCGCAGACAAGATTTGTGACGGACGAACGGAAAGGCCAAATATAATCTGTCTCACCTACCACTTTGTGGTGGAAGACATAATTATAAAGACAATATTTTAGTTCATATGTAAACTTTATTAAGCAAATAATTGAGCGAACATAATCTTCAGCATTGACTCTGGCCAGTGGTGTACACGGAGTCTTCTTCCACATGACGTGCAGCCTGAAAGAAAATAAAAGTAAATATAAGTCGAGCAGAGTATTCAATTTGAATCAGGTGTTGCGAGGGGGAGCTAGGGCATGTTTAGGGGAATGGGACAGTTTTAAATTTAATTATTGTTTAACGCCTCATCAACACGTTGTTTAGGTTATTTCGAGCCGCCCCAAAGGGAGGAGGAAAGATACATAGGCATCCAGGAACCCTGCCCTACGCTTACTACCGATTAGATACCTATGGTTCTTTAACGTGCTTGGAGGACAGACTCCGATACACATGACAACCCGGTTTACGTTCCCGAGGCTAGCAGGACACATCGAAGTAACCCAGTGGCGCCAGTAAGACTTGAGTCCCTGTTCACTGGATTCAAAGCCGATATGCTATAAACGTCCCATGACCAAAACTGAGTAAATGGCACTTCAAATAAAGGGTCACTACGTATTATATTGTGTATCATACGAGTATATGATTGATCTGACATGATTACAGAACAATTTTAATGTATTTTTCACCCAACAGTACAGCAAGAATCTATTATAAGGAAAGTTAAATCTGACGAGGGTGCAATGCTCTAAAAGCCAGTCTTTACTAGAAGGGGAGTAAAAAAAACTCTTGCCAAAAAATCTAAAATAGTTAAATTTTACACGTTTTGTTCATAGGATAGTTTACTTTAATGACTTAGTAAGGTCATTTTTCATGGGGAGAAAACATTAATATACAATTATTTTTTTCTCTCTCAAAACCTGGTGATGCCGCTAGTTCTGTTCTGATGTGAACATGTGTAAAACAGACACAAGATTGGAAATTTGCTCTGTGTCCTTTTAATAAATTGGGGACCCATCACATAGAACATAATCATATTGTAATTTGTTGATGTTAAAGGGATACACGGCAATCTTGAAGTATGTATCAAGCATTAACATTAGCATCTCCATTTGTTAACCTGGTAACATTTTAAATGTAAACCTGCTTGCATTACAAATTAAATAAAAGTGTCAGTTTTCATTTTGTCTTCGTTATTCTATCAAATACTTAACTATATTATAGGTGCACTATTATCAACATTAAGTAATGTGTAAAACAATTTCATCTGAACTATCCTAATAAATAATGTTAATAATTGCACAAATGCAAATTATGCAGAAAGCTTGACCGAACTCCAGAAGTTTTAAACAAATAAAGACTGCCTGCTGTCCCTTTAACACAACTTGTTTTCGCATGTATCCAGTACATGTAGTTTACACGAGCTCATATGACAATCACGCTGCATTATAACTGAAAACATTTTTTACTCTGACTTTGAACAGCACCGTGCAAGCATAACACGTGTGGTAATGCAAGCTCCATTTAAAGAACTACACAAGTGCAAACAGGTTTTGAAAAGGCTCCCACCTCCATATGATCCAGTGGCATTTAATACTGCTTGACATTCTGAAGTCGTCGGTATCAATTCACTTAGAGCTGCTCAAGGGCACGATTCACATTTGAGGCCTCTCTGAAAAACAACATCAATCCAATGTCAATGATCAAACAGACATAGTTTATCCTTTGTTATACATAATGTAACATATTTAAAAAAGAAAAGAAAGAAAGAAGAACTAAACTGAACAAAGCATGAATACTACTTCTGCTCAATTAACACGGTTAATGTAATAAAACATCTCTCATCATTCATTATACATGTAAAATATAATGTAGCCTGAATTGGAGATCCATTAAAAACACTTTTCCACTTTCACAGCATGGAATAGTCATTTCTTTTGAGACACACTGGATGCAAGTGTAAAAGCTCCACCTCCTTAAAAGCTTTTACGTGAAGTATACTTTCTCGAAAGTTGGCCTTTTTTTCGCAACAGAAAGTATCTAGTAAATGTAAATAAATGTAAATTCAAAATCACTTCATTGTCTCAAAACTCTGCTGTACATAAATATGAATCTGACCGAGATTTCAATCATATGCCAATGGCAGTTTACATTGTTTCAATGGTAGTTGTATCGGGTTATATATTCACGAATGTGCGCGAAAATGGGATAACGTAACGATATAGAGACAACGCTAACAATTTACATTCATGCATCTGAGGGATGGGGGTGGAGGGGGTTTCTAGTTTCCTTACCCCTCCTTGTTTTCGGTATGCAAGCTCCATCTACACCTCCCCCACCCACACACACACACTTGGTTGGGTGGGGGCGGGGGTTGCGGGGGACATTGATAGCATTTCTACTAGTAATTGTTTTATTCCACGACACGTTCTACAGTTTACAGTACATTCAGTTACTGGAAAGATCGGAGTACACGAAAAACACTTACAGTGATTATGAACGTTTTATTATACAGCATATACCACTTTTAAGCACTATATTAATTTAATATGTACGATCTAAAAGTGGTGTGTGCTGTTTATGAACAAACGCATTTTAATGACAAAACAAATACCTTGATCATGGACCTCTAGCAGCAGACAGTAATCCCAAATCCAATTTGCACCAGCATGAATATATGTCGCGTGTCAAGTTATGTCACGGTGACCTGTCATCAACACTGCACCGTGTTGACACATAATGGGACGTTATTTCGTCCGGTGAGGTATTCGTTTTTACATAATCTACGGTATGAAACACTGTACGCGTATTGTTAGACTCCATAGGTACTCGTAGTGCTCGCCGACGTAGCGCGCCCAATTTCGGGGGTAAAAAAAATGGCGTCTGTTTTAATTGAAAATTCGTAAAATAGTCCTTAAAATACACATAAATAGTCCATGTTCGCGGAGTTAAAATGCGAACAGAACTGATATGTTATAGGTCCGTGGCGTTCCTCCTGATATGAGCAAGAACGGATTATCAATATAGAGTACACTCAGTACATTTGAAAACGCACATATTTTTGCTGATGAAATTTATTATGATCCCATAAAGCTACAACAACAACATTTTGTAGTATTCATATATCATCTTTATTTTCTTCATTTGCCAAATTTCATCAATATCGTACAGAAAATTCATGTATTTTTACTTATTTAAAGTTACCCACTTCATAAACTAAAGTTACAAAGTTAATATCGCGTGTGACCACTCGAGCGAAGGTGCCAGGCATTGTTACACGCTCGTGGTGGTCACACGCGATATTAACTTTGTGACTTTGGTTTATGAAGTGGGTAACTTTGAATACGTAAAAATACATGAATTGTCTGTACGATATTGATGAAATTTGGCAAATGAAGAAAATAAAGATGATATATGAATACTACAAAATGTTGTTGTTGTAGCTTTATGGGATCATAATAAATTTCATCAGCAAAGATATGTGCGTTTTCAAATGTACTGAGTGTATGTCATCTAGATACCGAGATGTATTATTAAATGCAACAATAACTTCACTCTGGCTCAAACTAAACTCAACATAAAATCTCTTTCATAGCAAAATAAATCTGCGACAAGTGGCGCATAGTTAGTACCCATACCTGGCGGTAAACAGTTTTACCGTATCTTTTAAAGATGCTATCGAGAAGGAAAGGTAACGCTCTACAAACATCAGCACAAGTCCTCAAATTATAGTTATCAATAGGGGCGTTTGTAAAGAAATCCCTGACATTATTACAAGCTAGAAAAGTTGTACTTTCTCTAGCAACTGTCTTCTGAATAAACTGAAGCAGTGTATCTTTGATTAAATTATGTGGCAGAGTAGTATATAGTGTGGAAAAGTCTTAGGTGCTTAGAGAAGAAGCATGAAAATGTTTACACCGAAGTTTATCAAGGACTTCTCCAGAGTTTTTGACAGTCCAAAACAGATTGATTCCTGAGTTTGCAAAAGCTTTTCCGCAATACTTAATAATATGTTCTTTAATCGCGGAAAGTTAGGAAGTCAATAGTTTTCATACATTGATCGTGGTACATGAATTAGCAATAAAACGTGCTTTGTATGGATGTTTGTGCAGTTTGGGTATCCAGTAAATTGTAGGGAGCCTCGTCTGCTTACTATTTACAGAAACCGTTATAGTCTCCATAGGTCACATGCTGGGAAACAATGTCCTTCTCCAGCAAAGGTGTGGTTAGATAATTAGATTGTTGGAAGCTTTGTCTGCAGGAACTAGAAGTCAGCATATATAACAAAGAGAATAATTAATAATATATCGTAGTTTTTAAACTTAACCTTCTCGTTTTCTTTTGATAAAATCTTTTATCCAAACATATAGTTTTTTCTTTCTCGTTAATAAAAAGCATGACACAAGTCTTTTCTCCTTTATGTTGTGATATGTACAAAGGATATACTTGCTCATGTTCATACCGAAATGTATTAAAACGTATACTATTTTGATTTTCTATTTTGGGATCCGATTTATGGTAACAGGATATGTAACTTCCTTATAATTTAGATCCGCAGTATGTTTTTTTTAATTTGATACGCTCTCAGGATGTGATTTAACAGGAAACTTATAAGCTAGGTGACACCATCTGAAGTAAAATAAGCTGTTTTGTATGATATTATAACTTCATTATTCTTGCTAGCAGCTGGTTTTCTTTGAGAACGTGATTTTTTAAATCAACACTTATCTTAAAGCTACGTGTTCTTATTAGCTCATTTTCAAGAAATTTTGAAACTATTTCTTTTGTTTAGCAAATTTGAGCACGGGGGTCTGTTTCATATATAACATCAACTTGAAAAACTTTCCTATATCGTTTTGGGGATTTTTCAATTTCTCTAACACTCATTATATAATATTACATAAGATCTGTTTTCTTTAAGTCTATATTTATTTTATTTTATTTAACTAGCATAAATTATAATATCATTCCCTCCCATCTTGGAAATATGACGTCATCGCACCTTTTTACCGTATATGGCATATTGACAAAATGTCTTGTAAAGCAAAACAAATCACTGCAAAGGAAAAATAAGCATACAATTTATACATATGTATATTTATTTTTAATCAATTTTGCAGTGATTTTCTATTCTTGAAAATAAATGTTGTCAATATGCCATATATGGTAAAAATGCGCGATGATGTCATCGTTCCAAGATGACCGCCTCCATGTATGTTCTTTGCACATTTTCAATATGTCATAAATGAGATATAGGGTCCTATAGAAACCACAGCGTCCGAACGCAATGACATCATAGCTCCGCACTGTACTGCAAACAAGGACTTGACAATACAATGAAAGAGACAAAAAAACAACAGAAAGTGTGGTGAAGACACGGTTACCGACTTGGAACGGTCAGTAGGCAATAAGGCCTACTGGTTAGCTTGAATCGATTTTATATGCGCACAATCCTCGCTATTATCCTGTCTTCAGCGCCCAAATAGACAAGACAGTGTAAACAAAACTACATCCCATCAAAAGGAATTCTCTGACAATAAAGTCCACATCCTGAGAAACTTCCTAAAGAAACACATACAAAATAATAAACATCTCAGGATGTATCCAGAATCGTACTGAACAACCATAGTAGTTGCAGCTAAAGAGAAAACCAATCTAGGGTACAACCAGAAAACCCGAGGGACGAAAGCTCATGCACCCACCTCCCTTAGTTGGGGTTTCAGTAGAATCACAGAGTCCCAAGAGGTAGTCCAGTCATCGCACAAGTGAAAAGTGAAGCGTAATAACTGACTGTAGAGGGGTCAATCACTAAACATGCAGTGTGCTGTAAAACCAAAGGGTTATATCCTTTTCTGACGAACTTCCTGATTAAATTTGTAAAGCGGTCAGGAAACCATATCTCCTTTATTTGTCATGGCATTTTGATAATTCTTGCAGCTTTGTTCATGTTTTTCAGGACCCTTTTAAATAAATATTGTTTGAAAATAGTGCATCAACCCCTATAAACATAAAAAGAAACAAAACCGATTAAAACAAAAGCAACAAGAGAAAAATACAAAATTTGGGGTGAAAAATGTTGAAAAAAAGTTATGATTGGATAGTATGCCCATTCAATTTGAATTTCTTTATGTACATTTCCAGAGGTTCTGTAAAAGTATCTTTTTAAAAAAAAATCTCTATTATTTTATTAACGGCAATTCTATTACCTCATCGTCATTTTCTAGTCCTGTAGTTGTTTGGACAAGTGAAAGAAGTCGTTTAAAACTTATGATATTATATGATGTGTTTTCAGCAATGTCTTTTTTTTGTTGCTATTCTTGTTTTAACTGGGGGAACTGCACCAACTGCAGACACGAAAACAGGAATTGCTGGAGCTAATGCTATAACATCACCACAACCAAAATATGTAACGTTTTGTTTATATACAACACAATCTAGAGCTACGCTTGCATGCAGCCACAAGTCGTGTCAAGTGATCAGTTAGTTCTTCTTTGCTTTTAATTGTTACCTTGTATAATTGTAATTAGATAAAATATTTAGAAAACAATTGTTCATGTTCTCCAAATGATATTTTACCGATTATTAATAATTCATCAATTATGCTATTAAATACCTTTATTTATTAACTGTGGACTATTATTTCCTGATCTGATACTTCCGCATACTAACTGCAGATCATTAACCAAATCATCAGGACTATTGTAGTATTCAATACCAACGCAACCTCCTGAAAATTTCTTGAACTTTTATGTATTGGCAAACCAGATAATTCTGTCAGTTTCTTAAATACATTTGGAGACAGCTTTGAATAAATGTACTTTTTATTATAGCGCTTTGATATCAAATCAATAACATCACTGTCTACTTCCTGGTTGAATACAACTGTGTCTCCTTGTCTAGCAATTAGTAAGTTCAGGCAAATCAATTTGTAACACACCATAAAGACCATCTTTTCTAACCGTATAAGAATTTCTTTTTTGTTGTAATCAACAGGAGAATTTTCAACTATTGCCCTAAGCCTATTTCTATAATTTATTAATTCTGTTGACTCTTTTCCCAAATGTTTTTTTTCTTGTTCAATGTTTTTCTTTTGTGTTTTATCTTTTTCTGTTTCATTTGTTTAGTAAGATCATCTCTTTTTTTTACCATTTTCATGGATTTTATCAAAAGCCTCTTTAATTATATCGTCTAAACTATATCCACTCTTAATTAGTTCCGATGGTAATGGAAGGTCATGTCTCTCCACCACAGCTTTATTAATTCCAGCATCTGTGTTAATATTAATTACTTGTTTGGTATGGTCTAGTTTTTAACGAGGCTTCTCATCAAATAACTGAGGTAGCCCTGATACGTTTGTTAGTCCGATGCCTCACTAGCAATAGCTCCAGGAAGAACAGCTAATTGTTGGCTCATTGCAGGAAGAGCATATAAGTGTTGACTTATTTCTGGAAGAGTAGCTAACTGCTTAGTTAACTGTCTGGCTATTATTTTATTTCGCTAGTTACCGGTTTAAATAATTCTTTGTATAAATACTGAAAATGTGATCCCTTGAAAGCAACAAACACAAACAAGAGAGAAAAGTAGCAGACTCGGTTTTATTGAGTCTGTTCATGAGAGGTAATTATAAGATGCAACGCCTCTCACGCCTCCTAGCACAGGCTTAAGCGATATTCTACTTTAAAGCAACACAGAATGGGCTTGATGATCCCAAAGGACCAGTAAATAATAACACTACTGATTTGTAGTCGGGGTGACTTTTTACGGCCGCCGCCACACAGCACTAAACAAATGCTAGTGTGAATGTCAACAAATCACGACTAGCTCCTTGTTCTATTCCTTTTTGAATAATTTTATTTTCAACATCTTTAACAATATAGATATAAAAATCGAACAGGAAAAGTAGCATTTAAGGACGACAGTCAACCACAAACACACACATAAACAAAGAACAACTTTAAAGATGACTAAAATGCCAAATAAGACATCATAAACACAAAAGGGTTGACAATAGGGCTACCGCCTTGGAACGGTCAGTGGCAAAAAAGGCCGCTAGGGGTCTAAACGAGGTTCTAGGCTGCACCAAACCTCAAACTTACCCTACTGTCATCCCAATAAAACGGTACAGTGTAAATAAAATTTGTTTGTTTGTATGGTGTTTTATGTCATTTTCAACACATGTAAGGTTATATATGACGGTCGATTTTTGTGGTGGAGGCAGACCACCACTTTTTCCTGGGTAGAACCAGTACTGTACACCTACCGCCATCCGTAGGCGTAGGAAGAATCGACACAACCTCACTTACAAGTCGAGCTCCCAGTGGGATTCGAACCTGCAGCGGTGAGAGGCGAAGGTTTACAACGCAACGTCGTTAACCATTGGGCCACGGAGACGCTCGTGTAAATAAAGCAATCCCCGCCATGAACTATTCTCTAACCAGCAAGGCAGTGCTGGTCATTAATAGGCAATATAAGTAAAACAAATCATGTTCGCTTGATTTTTGCATTTTACCTTCTAATTCTTTCCATTTTAACAAAGACATGTTTAATATAAGGTTAGATAAAAAATAAGATAAGTTAAGATAAATTAAGTTAAATATGATACAATTATTTCTTATTTATGTAACACATGTTACTACTATGCATTGCTTATATAGGGCACCTATCATTTGTGTCGTACTGTACTTGCTTTTTTTTGTTTTTGATAATTTTATTCAGACACTTGTGTACATACATACATGATATAAATACGTGTACATGCATACATGATATAAATACAAACACATTTTAGGCAAAAATTGCATATAAGAATACATTCGATGAAACTAGATTCAGAAGAATCAGACATGGAATGAAATCTGTACAACCTAAAGTAACTTTAATATACACCTTTAAAGCATCAGTATTAAAAGGTGGAATAAACGTTGTGAATGTTATGGTTTAATTGGTAAAGATTCACAGTATTCCATCTCGCTTTGATAGCATTAGATTTCTTTTCAGGGTACATAAACAATGAAAATAAGTCAAGGTGTTTATATCTCTTCAAATGCTCAATAAAAACGTTATAATTTGGGAGACATTGTTTCAGTTTACAGGAGTTGACGAAACTTTTAAAATTTTGCACTGATAAAGTTTGGCATTAGTAAACAAAATACAATGAAATATTTTGAACTGCAGGCTCTGCAGATAGGTATCATCAGTTATTTTAAAATTTTGTTCGTATAAAATTTCCTAGTCCTCAGTTTGTAAGGCTATTCAAAGTTCTTTATTCCATTTTTGCTGGGATTTGTTAGGTGTTTCTGCAATGTTTTTCAAGAATTCTTGATTAAAAGTAAAGTTAACCTTTTTTGTTGCCTTTAATATGTTGATACTTTTATTTATAGGATGTTCAATTCTAGTTTCATGTTTAATACTTGTTTTCCATGTATTTGGGATTGCATTGAGTAGACCATAGTATATAGTAAATGGAATCCGTATGTCATATTTATCTGAAATGTCTGTATAATACAATAAGTTACACTGTTCACTAACAATATCATTTATAAAGAACACCCACTTTTGACAAAGAGCTTTAACGATATTTAAATCCCAGGTTAAAGCAATATTTGAGTTCTAAAATAAAGGTTCTGATAACATTTCAATTGCGTTTGTAATATATTCACAGTCTAAACAAGCCCACGAATGCATTGCATTTTTCCAAAAACTATTTTGATAGTTTAATTGCTATTTTATTAATTCCATCTTTATGGAGATACCACAATTTATATCCACTAACTAAAAGTTGTTTAACCCATACAAGTTTCAGTGACTGGCTTAAGTGAATTTATATATGGAAACTTAAGACCACCGTTTTTTGTTGAATTTATTATAACCGTTCGTTTAATCTTATCCATTTTCCCCTGACCATAAGAAATTAAGTAAAATATTTTGAAATTCTTGGAAAATGTGATCTGGGGGATCAGGAAGACAGTTAAGCAGTCAATTATGATGGGAAGTGCAAGCGTTTTGATAACTGTTCTTTGCCAATAAGCGTAAGATTTCTAAAAGACCAGTCGTTTAACAGATATTTCATTTTATAAAGTTTATCATGGTAATTATTTATAAAATAGTTGTCTTTATCTAAGTTATAAGTTATTCCTAGAATTTTAAAATCTCCTTTATAATTGCAGATCACTGGTTTATCAGTATGAGGTTTTCGCGACAATCTTTTCTTGCTCCTATCCATATAATTTGGGTTTTATCGAAATTTACTTTTAAACCGGAGCAGAGGTAAAATTTGTCCACTGTTTGGAGGGCAGTATTTAATGATTTTTCATCATCCTCTAGAAAAAGAGAGGAGTCATCGGCATATTGGTTTAATAAATATTCAGAGTATACTTATATATTCTTACACGTATACCATTTATATCGGGGTTATATTTCAAAGCAACACTTAAAAACTCAACACATATTATAAAAATATATGGAGAAAGAGGATCGCCCTGTCGAACACCTCTTTGGATTGAAGAAAAAATCTGGACAATGTCCGTTATTCAGTACGCAACTAGATACATTATTATAAAAGGTGTGAAACCAATTTAAAGTTGAATCTCCAAGATTAAGGAACGTAAACATTTTTCTATAAGTTCCCATTCTAAAGAATCAAAAGCTTTTTCAAAGTCTAGTTAAACAAGAAGTCCGAGTATATTTTCTTCATCACATTTTAAAATAAGGTCAGATATATTTCGTGTTAAATCACCCATTTGTCGTCTCTTTAAGAACCCTGTTGGGAATATTGATTTAATTCGATTGGCAAAAGCAGAGGATGCAATTTTCCCATCCACATAGGTCTCTAGTTTTTTAAATGCAGTTTTGATTTACCTTCCTAAGGAAGACAAGTGATCACACGTTGCCTTTGAGTAACTGATAACGTACTGTCTTTGTTGTTGTCATGTGATTGTCATGTGACTGTCATGTGATGTCCTTGCTACTATATTTAGCTGTAGGAGAGAGAGTGGTTCCCTGTTGTATGATAGTTATATATGTAAGAGTTAGGGTCCATCAGCATGCAAGCGGAATTGTGCACGTCACAACTGCATTCCCGCCACACTCACAATTAACCGCCAAATCTACCTTTTCTTCACTATGTCGATATACTTTGCTGGGTAAAGTTGTCCTTCCCGGAGTACAAACATATGAAGAGTCATAGTATTCACTATACCGGAGTGAATACACTTATAATTATATGTACGATAATGATACAGGATTCTGGTAAGAATTGTTTTCTTTGTATATTTACTATCTGAGGTTATTGTTAATTTAGATACGCGCCTATATTGTGAATGTATCGTATATGGATATGGTAGTGAAGTGCCATAGTTTTATCTTCGTATTTATTGTTTGCAGGCCCTATGTACCTTGTGATCTCCAATAAACTGAATTGAATCGACTACGTGCTCGTTACTATATGCACCCGGTTACATTTGCTTTTTTTAATTGCCCTTTTAGCTGGTTGTTTCTTTGCTTTAATTGATGGTTTCTTCTGTTTAGAATTAGCTGAGTTTTTTTCTTTCTTTTCTGTTGCAGCAATATTAGCTCTTGCATTTTTTTCTTCTCGAATTTTATCCGTTGATTTTTTAACCGTGTTATTTTAATTTTAATTTATTATCCATTATTCAGCCTTGTGCCGTTAATCCTATAACATAGACAACATTAGGATGCTTATCTACGGTTGAAAGATGACCTGGAGTTTTTAGTCTTCTTAAAGGAGCTTGTTTTGCTTATTTTAGTTTCTGTACATCCTTAGCTACTTTAACCAAAAATGAATAATATCTGACTTGATCTGAAATATTTTTCTTCTGTTTCAATTATTTTACCATATTAAGAGTTTTGCTATTCCACAATAAACTTTAGACATATATAATAATAATTAGATAATACTAATTTCAAACAGATATGGAACTTTATGCCAGACTCCTGTTTTAGAATGCTTATATGTGGTAATTCAGGTTCTGGAAAAACAAATACATTAGTTCACATGTTGTTAAAACCTTTAGTGTATTACGACAAGATTTATTTATTTGCTAAATTTCTGGAGCAGTCATAGTATAAAGTTTTATCACAAAAACTTGAAAAAAATAACAAAAAATAAAATAAAATTCCGGTCACAGAGATGTATTAGAATGTTCAAATGATGAAGTTATCCATGTGAATGATTTAGCCTCCGATACTCAAATGATAGTCGTGTTAACAGTTTGATGATTATGTTTGCGAGCGTAACCAAAACGATATTATCAATTGTTTTATCCAAGGCAGACATAAAAATTGTTGTGTAATTTATTTATCACAATCTTACTACAAAACTCCCAAAGACATTCGTTTAAAATGTTTTGATTTTATTTTCTTCGCAACTCCAAGTAAAAATGAAATTGACATGCTTTCTAGAGAACGAGACGTAAGTAACGATCAGTATAAAAAAGCAACTGACAAGCAGTATGACTTTCTGTATTTGGATCGCCCGAGAAAGTTGATCAAAAGAAACTTCATAGGTGAAATTTTAATCTTACCTTATATTATATAATGGGACTTTTTAATTATATTGGAAGCGAGGAATTTATATATTAGTACTGGCAGTGTTAATATTACAAATGTTGGTATTGTGCTGTCTGCAACAAAGTCATATACTTTAAAACGAATAACAAAGATTGTAGGTGATTTTAATATTGACAAAATTTCAGAAATGATTAAGAATTTAACAACAGGTGTTCATGACAAAATAAGTCAGTTACAAAAACAGTTACACTGTGAGAAAATGATTAATATTCAACGGTTTAAAAGATGAAATAAAACGTTTCGGTTATGCTTTAAAAGAGTTAAGAAAGAAAGCGGGTGGATTGGAATGTGATAAAACTAAAAAAGATTAAGTAAACAAATACAAAGTGGTGTTGAACGTATAAATAAACGGATCGCAACAATTAATCAACAAATGGTGGACAACAACAAATGAAAGCTGCCCAGGATGAAAGGAGTAGAGCTTTTGATAACGAAATTGAAAATATTAAAGAAATTCAAAACGGTTTGAAAGATGGAATAAAACTTCTGGATGATGCTTTGAAATAGTTAGAAAAGAAAGAAGGTGAAATGGAAGATAGCGAAGTCTATAAAAAGTTAGGTGAGAAAATACAAGTTGACATTATTAATGAACGAATGATGAACAATAGCAGAGCTTTTGATAATGAAATAGCTCTTCTTAAATAGTATAATCAAAAGGTTGAAGTCGCCACACAGCACTTCTTGATATAATTGATGAGTTAAGAGCATCAGCGTAGCCTACAAAGATAATAATCCGAGCCTTCTCTGACCCTAAAAGCCTTTTTATAATAAAAAAATTTCCGCGGATTTAAACAGCCAGATGAAATATCAGAAATCGTTAAAAGGGCATTTATCTTTGTAATCCGAGCCTTCTCTGACCTTACCTTGAAACAGGGTAGTTATATATAGACGGATAGACCCTGATTGAAAAGAGTTTTGACAAATTATCTAGATCTATAGATACAAAAGTCAATAAAACATACTAGATCTAGTACTATAAACTGTACAGTAGAACATAAGTCAATTCAATGTTCTTTGAACTCTTTTTTTTTTTGACAAACGTTGGATGATGTTGTGTGATTCTCACATAAACTTAATTTAAAACGCAAACCGGCACCTTTTTTTTTTAGTAACGGTAATTCCGCTAGTTTCTGTCTTAAAATAGAGCCACGTACTCAATATTTTGTGTAAAAAGGGACTAATTGCAATTAATATATATATATTTATTGTTATATTCTTCAAAATGAAAGCTTTTAGCTTTTACCTAAATACACAAAATACCAGGGGACCCCCGTCCAGGGTCACTATGTCACCTCTATTGTGTCCAGCGGCAAAATGGAGAGTCGTAATAGATTTAAGGTACATGTAGGCCTGTATATAGTCAATTACGTCAGTCATACATGACAGGGCGGATCCAAGGGCCCTTAAATCTGAAAAGTTATGAAAACATTTTCTATTTTTTTATGTGTTGTTTGTTTTTTAATAGAGGCTAACGTTACACTAAAAAGAGTGCGTGTTTTTTGGTTGTTAATTTTTTTCTTTTAAAATTGTGCCTCTAACACCATCTTAAATACTGTATCCGCCCCTGAAATGTGCTACCTTTTTGTTGCCCAGGCAGTAAAATTGTGTTGCCCAGGCAGTAAAAGCATATACCATTGAAACAAATTACTGAACTCGCGACGGGTAGTCTATATTCCAGTTTTTGATCATTGTTAACATGTTGTGTCATGTAATTAAACAATCTTAAATGGCTTCCAGCACTGATTTTAACATCCGCTCAATTGAGTTGCACAATGTTGTGCATACAGTACAGTACAGTACAGATGTCAGTTATAACACATTTGGTCAGAAACACAGACATTACACATTTGTGTTATTAGGTCTGTGTCAAAAGCATGTGACTAATGAGTTTATCTAGGCTAAATGCCATGTATGCCCAACATCCGTTAATACACAATTCATCTCTTTAAATTATATATTGTAACCTAGCCAGACTTTAAACTGGAAGTGGAATATGAACCAGACTGTTAATAATAGTGATTATTCATGAGTAATATTAGCTATGCATAATGTGTATACTTCTTACTCTTCAGGCATTGCAAATGTGGATAGATCTTTGGTTTGACTGCTACCGATATGACAACTCTGAGAGGCTCCTACAACTATTTGTGGGATGTTAGTAAACCGCTTGGGCAGGGTGCTACAAGTATGGTGTACAGAGGTAGAAATAAAGTAGGTTACTTCTTGTGCCATGGATACCACATACATGATCATTTCATATGAGGTTGAGGATACTTGAACAGTCATATTTATATGTATTATTATGAATGTACATATACGGTAATAATAATTTTGTGAAATTGTAGTTTTAAAAGAGTGAATGTTGTCAACTGATATATTTTAATATTATTTTTTTTATTTTATTGTTAACAATGCCACTTTTTATAAAATTTTATTGAAAATAAAATGTAGAGAAATTAGTAAATCCTGTACGGTATAGAGGCAACATTGTGAGTAGTCTTGAGTAACTTTAATTTAGGAACAATTGATCTGCATTAAGTATTTGGGTCTTAAAGTTCAGGCACATTAAGTTTTTATCGCCTGCCGTCACAGCAGAAGTGCCCTTTGTAATTTTATACTTATAACTCAAAAACTTAGAGCTGAGTACTGAATACTCCCTCATTTTAGACCCGAGTACTGAATACTATTTAACATGAATTTCTTCATAAAAATTAACGTATTTGTTATTTATTCGTCTATTTTTATGAAGATGTGATTTAAAAGGACATTTAAAACTGTATTAAAGTTTGTATCTCACTGTTTTGTTGTTTTGGGGTCGATTTTTGTCGATTTCAACATTATTTTTTTTGCATAGAAAACATAGTTTGAAGGCATGTACCTATTTTTATGCGTACTGAATACTAAATAATGTAATTTGCGGGTACTGGTACCCGGGCCCTGGGTACTGAATACTCTCTAAATTTGCCCTGAATACTGCTTACCAAAAGAGGGGCGGAAACACCCCCAGAAAGTGCAGAGTGCGAGAACAATAACTCTTGTCTTCATTAAATAGAGTTATATTGCCCTTTGTTATTTTATACTTATAATTAATTTTATGTCTGCTCAATAACTTAAAGGGGTTGATGCACTATTTTCAAACAATGTATGTTTATTTTAAAGGGCTCTATAAAACTTGAAAAAAGGTGAAAAAATCAAAATGCCATGAAAAATAAAGGAGATCTGACCTATTGAAAATTTGCAGAGAAACATAAATGGAGGCACCCATATTGGAACGATGATGTCATCTTGCCTTTATATCATATATGGCATATTGACAAAATGTCTTTTAAAGCAAAGAAAACCACTTAAATGAAAAACAAGCATACAATTTATACATTTTACATCTGTATATTTATTTTTAATCAATTTGCAGTGATTTTCTTTGCTTAAAATGTATTTTGTCAATATGCCATATATGGTTAAAAGGCGCAATGACATATTTCCAAGATGGCTGCCTCCATTCAATAGGTCACATCTCTATGTTTCATGACATTTTGATAATTCTTTCAGATTTTTTCAAGTTTTTCAGAGCCCTTTTAAATAAATTGTGTTTGAAAATAGTGCATCAACACCTTAAAAAAATACTTGATGAACTGCAATGAAATTTCACACAATGATATAGGGCAATGAGAGGAAATGTGGAGTGCAAGAACCATGACTATGTCTTCATTTAAATTATGGTTATTGCCCTTTGTAATTTTATACTTGCTCAATAACTTAAAAGGTACTAGCAGGATCGCAATTAAATTTCACACAGTGATGGAGAGCAATGAGAGGAAGTGCTGAGCATCTTCTACTGCTCCTTTCACATTTTTAGCATCATATAATAGGTATCATATGAGAATTATAAAAAATTCATATTAGTCTTCTATGTGGCAAAATTGGTAGTGTACATAAATCTTACATGCACACATCGCACCAACATCCATGTCTAAAATATCGGATGTCAAGGCCATTTTGCGAAAAATACTGGGGCGGGGAATATGGCTGTCTCTCAGACTGCTTCTTGTTTCCACTTTGAATTCAGATATTGAAGCAAACTACTGTCACAGGTTTATATGAAATAGGACATCCGTATTACATCACCTTGAGATAAATTCTAAGTAGGACATTTATTGTATGAAATATGATGCAGCTTATAAATGCTTTTTTTTTAACTATTTGATATAGAGCACAGGCGATGAGGTAGCAGTCAAAGTATTCAGCCAGGCTGGGCATATGAGACCTCAGGATGTACAAATGAGAGAATATGATGTCATGCGGAAACTCAAGCACAGAAACATTGTGCCATTGTTGGGCATTGAAGAAGAGGTAAGACAAGCGACTTATATAGTTTAGTAGAATGGCAGTCATATGGTGACAAGCATAGTGGTAACTTATTTGTACTTGGGTAGGCAAGTTATCTTTTAATGTTGGGATCTAATTGTAAAAGTTCAAGGTCACTGTTGCAAAAATACATATAGCAGAAATGTTAACACTCATTAAAATGGGGATACCTGCAAGTTCCTGAATGGTGAAGACTGGGGGAAAATGTTAGCATTTCTTTTTTCACAAATAACAAATGTAAATTTCACTTTTTTCTAAACAGTTGTGGCGTTTGTACTTTTAAACATTCATTATTGTTTTTGTTTTGTTTGTGAAGAGGAGGGAGTGGAGGTGCTGTGGGGTGTGGGGGAGAGTGGGCATCACCACTAATGGTCCAGATATTTTTCCTCTCGACAGGAGAGTTTTGTTTCGTGAAAAGAAACACCAGTGTTAAAAATAATGGTTATGAATCAGTTGTAGCTGGATAAAATGGATTACAATTATTTATTTGCAGTCTCATGTTGATAACTTAATTTGTTAATTATTTATTTGCAGTCAGTCTTGATGTTATGAGCTAACTAACATTATTTTTCAGCAAGGGACACATAACCAGGTGATAGTGATGCAGCTAACTGACCATGGCTCTCTGTTTAATATGCTTGAAGATCCCAAGAATGCTTATGGCCTGCCTGAAGAAGAGTTCATCATAGTGTTTGAACATATAAGTGAGTTTTGCTTCTAATATGCGATCTGTATTCTGTGTAATGGGTTTCGATATATTCGTTTATTTTAGAGTTCTCCATGTGTCATTCAAGGACAGGGTTACCATGGAGGTAGACTTTAAATTTAAAATAATCTAATACACTTTTAATTACATTTTGCCACTTTACTTGAAATTGGTCAAAAACAAGTGTCTAAACAAAAACAAAAAAGATTTAGGATATAATAAATAACTGTATTTATTGATATAATTATACATTTCTGTAATGAATGAAATGCTAACGATGATGGGAAGATGAAAATGGATCTGGTGTAGTCATATTTGACCTATCCGATTATACAGAATTGTACAAAAAAGTGACAGTACTAGCTGTTGTACAATAATGAGGAGAACGTAGTCCATACTGATGCACGTGACGAAAATCCAATTGGTTTATGATAATATATTTGCAAGTATTAAATAGACCATAACATGTCGCAGATCAAGCCATGTGACATTAAACTGTCAAAAATGTGACATCCTTTAGTTTCATTTCAATGCATGTGTCAGTAAAACTGTCATAATACGAACAGTCTGTTAAATCATTTTAGAATTATTTTATATTTAGAATTTTGTGATATTTGATTTTAAAAAACTCATTACTCAATATTAAGTTTAACTCAGTCAGCTCTAAGAATGGATTGAGTCTCTCCTCTCCACCTTGCTTCATTAGTTTTTATCAATGCGCCTTTTAAACCAATCAGAATGCTTCATTCATGATTTATTTAGTTGTTTCTGTCATGACAACATTTCCTGGTATTTTGACATCACTTCCTGGTATTATGACATCACTTAATGCTATTATGACATCACTTCATGATAATGTGATGCACTCAATTTGTTCTGAGAACTGATTGAGTCTTTTCAATTGCTTTGAGAAACAGATTTAGACTTTCTGTATCTCTCACTGAGTAATGAGTGTCTTAAAACCAAAAATCACAAAATTCTAAATATAAAATGATTGTATAACGATTTAATAGACTGTTTATAATGAATTTTGACTTTTGCAAAAGTATATGAGCCATTTGACAATCACAATGTGTTAAACAGCTGGGCTAAAGGATCACCATTAAAGAAAATGACTATTAAACAACTAGTATATTGGAGCAACATCCTTGTGAAGGTTTCAGTCTATCATGATGACCTATATATTGCAGCCGCTGGTATGAAATATATTCGAGATAGCGGTATTGTACACAGGGACATTAAACCAGGAAATATTTTGCGTTACATCGGAGAGGATGGAAGGTAAATTATGAATTGTGTTAAGTGGGTTAGCTTTTGTAACTGTTTTATTTTAATGATGTCATTGTTTATTCTCTTCTAGTGGTAAATACAATTCTCATGATAGAAGCTACACACAATTCTCATGATAGAAGCTACACATAATTCTCATGTTAGAAGCTACAAATAATTCTCATGATAGAAGCTACACACAATTCTCATGATAGAAGCTACTCATAATTCTCATGATAGAAGCTACACACAATTCTCATGATAGAAGCTACTCATAATTCTCATGATAGAAGCTACACACAATTCTCATGATAGAAGCTACACACAATTCTCATGATAGAAGCTACACATAATTCTCATGATAGAAGCTACTCATAATTCTCATGATAGAAGCTACACACAATTCTCATGATAGAAGCTACACACAATTCTCATGATAGAAGCTACTTATAATTCTCGTGATAGAAGCTACTCATAATTCTCATGATAGAAGCTACACATAATTTTCATCATAGGAGCAACCTTCAGTTATCAAGATAGGAACAACCTATAATTCTCATCATAGGAGCATCATACAGTTATCACATTTGATATATGGTAGAAGCAACATTCAGTTATCATATGTTAGGAGCAACATACAATTATGGTCAGCTTATTTGACGAAATATAGGTCACGTTCGGTCTCTGCTACGACATGTATATGTTCCTTTTTCCTTACATTATTTGCAAATTTGAGAAGTCTTTAACCTACTTTCGACAAAATATAGGTTACGTCTGGTCTGCGCTGCGACATGCGTATCTTGCTTCTTTCTTGAGGAATTTCAATAATCTTCACCACAATGTTCTTGATATGCATCTAACATCATGTGCAGAATTTCGGGTCGCTGTGACCTACTTTCTATGAAATACAGGTAACGTCCAATCTCTGCTACGCGATGCGCATCTTTCGTCTTTCTTAAGGATTTTCACCAAACTTCATCACAATGTTCCTTATATGCATCTTACATCATATGCAAAATTTCGGGTCATTGTGACCTACTTTCAATGAAATATAGGTCATATCCAGTTTGCGCTGCAGCATGCACACCCTCTGTTAATGACATTAATTAAATTAAATATAAAGTATGCCAGGATCAAATATCTCTTGGGATTGTCATTGGTGTTGGTCAAATCATATATCTGGACTACTTCAAAATAGGGCTCGACGTGTAGGTCGTGGCTTGCTGGTTATGGTAGGAGCTACAATAATTATGAAAGGAGCAACATACAAGTAATTATACATACATATTTTTTTTCTCTACAGATCTATATACAGACTTACAGATTTTGGTGCTGCAAAAGAACTAGAAAATGAAGAAGAACAATTCATGTCCCTGTATGGTACAGAAGAGTATCTGGTAAACAGTTGTTTTACTTGTTGTTGTTGTTGTTGTTTTTCGTCATATTTAATTATAATTTTGTCGTATAATTGATCAATTTTCATAACAGGTATCAGTTATAGATTGTGTTCTATATTTAACAGCATCTTAGTCTGAACTGAAAGTGTCTTCTTTTGTTCTTCTTAACTGCTTCAGATTATGAAGCCAAACGGTATGTATGTATGTAAATAATTTAGAGTTATTTCCCTTTACAACATCCGTTTTTTAAAATTAGATAAATTACTCAAAGGTTTGTCAGTCCGTCCGTCTGTCTGTCTGTGTGTCACATCTCCATCCTATCTTATTCCATCATATCCATCTGACATCCATCCATCTGCACACCCTCACGGGTATATGTTTTATATGGTTTAACTTTCACTATAACAATAGGAAATGTTGTTGCTTTCAAAATCATTTTTTTTGATAAAAATACAGCAAGATTGCCCTGTGTCCCTTTACGGTATTTTGTTAAAAATGACAATTGAAAGTTAGTTAAACACAATTTTGCCTTAAATGTTTAATGCATGATGAAACTGAATCAACTGTTGCAGTCAAAAAAAAATTTGTGGTATTTAAAATAAGAGCAGCATGATATAAGTTCTGCATATTGTAGTTTTTCTCATGCTGGTGTAAAGATATAAAACATTATTACATACCTTACTATAAATAGTAACACATTTTAGTAGAAAAACAATGATTATCTGTCCTGTTTCTAAATCCATAATCGGCACACTGTGCCATTATGGACTATGGAAAATCGGCACAGTAGCAACACTCTCCGCACGTAAATAAACGTTTGAAGCTTTGAAATATATCATTAAAGCGAAAGACAAATGAGAAAAGTAACTTAACGTAAATTATTAATTTTATTTGCCAAATAAGTGTGTGCATCTTATGCTACTTGTATGTTAATGTACCCCGTTTTGTAAACATGTCGACGTATTTTGTCATAAAGGTGCACTGTTTGTTCATATTCTTCTTCTGCATTTATAGTAAGGTGTGTAATAAAAAGGCAAATTTAGGGCCGTGGTGTGCGTTTTGTCGATAATGGCACACCTAGTGCTAAAGCCCTCGGGCCATTACAGCACTAGGTGTGCCATTATCGACAAAAGGCACACCACGGCCGTATATTAACCTCTAAATAATGCTGCCATATAAAAATGCACGTATTAATGTGTAACATGGCTTCACTTCTGAAATTGAGGAGTGAAGGTGAAACTTTTGTAAGGACTGTTCCAGGAATGCCAACATGGTGATGGTGGAAGGCAGTCCAGTTAAAAATTGATAAGTGATGGGTGTTTGGGAGAATTTTTAATACACAAATATGTAATGTCTAGGAAAATTATGTAATTAAAAAACTTGGGTAGTGATCCTTTCAAAAAAGTGCCTTCCACCCCTCACCCTGTAGAAATAATTGGAATAGCCCTAATTATATATAAATAATGAACAAGATACATTAGTTTAACATTGACTCATCAACATGTATTTGTTATAAACCTTCATGAAGAACTTCACAATAAAAACCACGTCCTTACCTTTCAACTATTTATTATGCCACATGAAGCATCCAGATATCTACGAGAGAGCGGTGTTACGGAACCCGCTCCGTCGACAGTTCACATCCAAGGTTGACCTCTGGAGCCTCGGAGTCACATTCTTTCATGTCGCAACTGGACAGTTGCCCTTTAAACCTTTTGGAGGTCGAAAAAATAGAGCTAAAATGTAAGTGTGATCTGTTTACTCATTCTTTTTTCTATTTATACTAGTTTTAGGAAATAGTATATCGTTTATTGTGAATTATAGTGTATCCTATCACGTTTTTGGATTTCAGTTGTAACAGTTACTTAAATTGAATGAGAAAGAGTGATATAATAAAGAGAAATCATCGTAAAAGGTGTTCTGTTTCCATTTTTATCTGTTGGTTTTCACAATACATCAGTGTCAATCACTTGACGCGCTTTCCCAGGTCAGGCGCATAATTACATTCATATATTCCAGTGATGTATATTAGATTATAACGAGGTATTTCAAATTACGCTAAATGTATGGGTGTATTGGAATACTGATTTCACCTCCGTACATCCGTCTGTCTGTAGACGCAACCTTGTCCGCTCCATAACTCCATCCGTCCGTCTGTCTGTAGACGCAATCTTGTCCCCTCCATAACTCCTCTCCCCCTGAAGCAAATCTCATAAAACTTCATGGTTGGACTGCCTGTGATGAGAGACCTATTGATTTTGAGGTCAGTAGGTCAAAGGTCAAGGTCACCGGGACCCGATAATGATAACCTTGTCTGCTCGATAACTCCTCTCATCCTGAAGCAAATCTCATGAAACCTAATTAGGTGAACTGACTGTAGTAAGAGGATGACCCCTATTGATTTTGAGGTCAGTAGATCAAAGGTCAAGGTCACCGGGACCCGATAATGAAAAATCTTGTCCGCTTCATAACCCCACTCTCCCCCTTAAGCAAATCTCATGAAACTTCATATAGCGATCTGCCTGTGTTAAGAGGATGACCCCTATTGATTTTGAGGTCAGTAGGTCAAATGTCAACGTCACCGGGACCCGATAATGGAAAACCTTGTCCGCTGCCCATGAAGCAAATCTCATGAAACTTCATATAGGTGATCTGTCTGACGTAAGAGGATGACCCCTATTGATTTTGAGGTCAGTAGGTCCAAGGTCAAGGTCACTAGGACCCCCAAAAAAACTTGTCCGCTCAATAACTCCTCTCCCCCTGAAGCAAATATCATGAAACTTCATAGGTGGACTGTCTGTGGTGACATGATGACTCCTATTGATGTTGAGGTCAGTAGGTCAAAGGTCAAGGTCACCAGGACCCAATAATGAAAAACCTTGTCCGCTCCATAACTCCTCTCACCCTGAAGCAAATCTCAAGAAACTTCATAGTTGAACTGCCTGTGGTGATAGGATGACCCCAATTGATTTTGAGGTCAAATGTCAATGTCACCGGGACTCTGCTCCATAACTACTCTCTCCCTGAAGCAAATCTCATGAAGCTTCATGGGTAGACAGCCTGTGATGAGAGGATGACCTCTTTTGATTTTGAGGTCAGGCGGTCAAAGGTCAAGGCCACCATTACTTGATCATGAAAATCCTATTCTGCTCAATCTTTACTCAAACGGTAGTGTGCGGAATGGGGGAGACTGGTAGGGGGAGTATATTTGTCAGCTTTAAAAGGTGACTGCTCTAGTTTAAAGATTGTTTATATGGTATGGGACAGAGGTTTTTGTATTTTGATAAAATTGGTAGTAAATGGCTCATCAACAAAAATGTTTAGAGATACTCCCAAAGCGAGAGAATAAAAAAAAATCAGGATCAAACGACTTGTACAATCTTTCAGTTCTTTACATACCAGGATTACATACTCCCATACATGGGACTGCCCGTTTGAAGTTCCCGTGTAACAAATAAAGCAGCAGGAGTTTGTGACACGCGCAACAATGTTTCATGGCAAAAAAAATGGCAACATTTGTCTGAGACTTGCATGTTAGCACTTCACTAATTAAGATGTATGCATTGAATAAAATTATTCAGTATTAACCATACATACAATGCAATGAAAATGAAAATCAAATGTGTGTTAATAATATTTTGCTTGATCCCCACCATGACCATATGTGTTGTGTCCTTGAGCAAGACACTGTATCTGCATTTGCTTAGTACTAGTTCTACACAGAAAAACATTGAGAGTGATTAAAATAAGTTCAGAGAGCTTCTGTTACAGTTGATGTAAAATAGATGTTTAAGCTAAATATAATGTTTTGGTTTTCTTCCAGCAGATTTAACTATTTATTGAAAACATGAATCTATATCAGCATTTAGAGGCGATAGAAATGTTGTTTCACTCCTCACTGTAGGTTTGAGATCACACGTCACAAGGAGAGTGGTGTTATCTTGGGTATACAACACACAGAGGGTGGGGTAATAGAGTGGAGCAGAGAACTACCAGCTACCTGTAGAATATCAAAGTAAGTGGTTGTGGTTAAATGCCTTTTTGTGCTTCGTCATATATGGAATAGACATACTTGATGTGTTACCCATTGATAGCAAGTACCATAGTCAATCTTGCATGGCTACTGATAAAAACGTCAGAATAGGTTGGCTGCCTGACTTTTTAAATGGAGTATCTTGAGTCGGGAACACATTTTTGTGTCGCCTGCATAGCATGGCAGACACTTAGGGATCACTTTGTCCGTCTTCTGTCGTCGTTAGTCCATCACACTTTAACCTGCAACCTGACTTTGGCCATAACTTCTTACCCTAAGAAATGTTGTTACACATGTCCAGTAACTTTGACTTTCATTTTGGCAGTGTTATGTCCTTTTTCATAAAATGTTAACCTGCAATTTGACCTATTATATGGCAGGCAAAGGCAACACAATTTTGTTTCCATGGAACACCCTTCTAGGCTTACAAGGGGTAGTGTAAAATATGCAGTATTTTCCTAGATTATTTGCTTACAAGAAATGTATCTTTTTTAGCGGCTTTTAACACAGCTAGAATGATGATAGTCAAAAAGGCTGTGAACAGGTCAGAGAAGTCTCAGATGAAACCTGACAATACGTCAGGGCAGGAAAATTTGTTTCTGAGTTAGTCGTACTATGTAATATTTGAATGGTCAAATAGTTAAATTCTATGTCCAAGAGAGTTGCTATGGTAACCACTCGATAACTCTCCATAGTGGATACACATGAGTTGTTTTGAGCTTTAATAGTTTCTTAGAAAAAATATTTAGTATCATTTAATATCCAAAATACTTGTTAATATGTGTACATTTAATTATTGTGTTCATTACTTCAGTATTAAAGTTTTGTCATATTTTCAGTGGTTTGAAACTTCTTATAACCCCTATACTGGCTCGTCTCCTTGAATCTGTTCCTGAGAGGGTTTGGAATTTCGATACATTCTTTAAGGAGGTAGACAATATAGTGAGAAAAAAGATTATCAGTGTGTTCTGTCCCCACACATGGAACTCTCTGAAGGTGTACATCAATGGGGAAAGCAAGTAAGATATATCTTTATAATTATTCAGGGTATTCCATTTAAACACCCCAGGAAGGCACTTTTGAAAGTGAACACTCACCCATGGATGCTAAATTGAGTTTAAAGAACCACATTTCGGAAAGTAGAGTTCACCCGTAGATGTTTATTACATTGCCATCCTGTCTTCTGCGTATGCTTTAAAGGAATAGCCCTAAAGCGATTTGTTTGAAGTATTTATGACAATATGGGTGCGGTGTTGTGGCTATTACTATTATACCTAGAGATTTAAAGTTTGAGCCCTAGTATGACCATTGGGATTTAATGTACTTAATACTAATCAGGCAAGTATCTTAAATGTTTCATATATGTATAATACACAGCAGGCTTTGCAGGATAGTAAGAGCTACATAATCCAAGAAAGTTTTTGTTGAACGATTAACAGTAATGTAATAGATCTATCCTACTTGATTTTCTTTCATAAAATCCGAAGCAAATAAGATATCAAACTGTTGTCAAGTATTTTAGACTCATGTTAAATATTTCAGAAATGAATAACTTATTTTAAGGTAATATCTATCATAACTCCTAGTCTCCTGCCACAACCACAATATTTGAATAGAGTATCTTATTCCTTTCAGTCTGACACGTCTACAAGAACTTATAGCAGAACAGACAGATATCCAGTCATCTAATCAGCGACTAATATTCGATGGCCAACTCCTGAAGGACCATGTCCAGTCCATGCTTCCAATCTCTAACTACCCAGAGGGAATCACAGATATCAATCCAATATTATGTTTTAGTAAAAATTTAGAGGAGTTTGGGCGATTTCCCAATTCTGTGATAAGTAAGTGGCATGACTTTAGTGATTATACAATGTCCAGCCCATGCTAACTATCTCATAACTTGCAATAATAAATGCATCACAGATGCTGTTAAATGATAAAGTAGAAATCTCATAGAAATCTCATATGGAAGGTTTCCTAAATCTCTTGTAACACTTTATATGAAAATTCTTTATATCTATTGTAGATGATTATTAAAACCAAATATGTCTGAAATTTTTAAGATAATTTTATAACGCGAAACTTTTTCGTAATAGACACGTGTCGGTGAACTTTGTTTTATATCTTTAAGGCCAAAAAAAAATATTCCGGTGGCCCGACCGACCCTATTTTTAAGGGGCCGACCCTAAAACTTTTTATGAAAATTTTTTATATATTTGTTCTGAACAATGATTTATCACAATATATCAAGGTAAACTGACATCACAGGGCAACTTCAAGTTGTATCATCGACTTGCATGGGGTTTATGAGATAAATACATGTAGAATCTCACAATATATTGTTCGAAAAAAAAAAAATGAAAAAAAATGCCTACCTACTGACCCTAATTTTTTAGAGCATGCAATAGGAAACACACTTTTTTTTTTTTGCCTAATAATAAACCATTTTATGCCTATTAGCCGCTAGACTCAACAGAAAGTAGAATAGTGTCCACTTCACAACTACAAGGAGAATAGCGTTAAAGAGCCGTGTATTGTGTTACCAGAATAGCATGGCTGACTTACAGTGATTGCTTTGTCCGTTACGTTTTTACAGCATTGTGACTTACACAAATTGCTCTTTAAATATTATATTCCACCACAAACAGGTATATGCAGGTGCTTGTACTTCCTTGGTGCTGTAAATCAGAAACATCTATGTTGGATTTTTTTCTACAATTCAGAAGTTTTTTTATTATAACATACTGTTTAAAAATGTAGTTGCTTATATTACCAAACTTTCATGTTTTTGCTTACTTTGTAGAAGATTTCCCCAAGTTCACGTCCAGTTTTACGACAGAGGATTACGCCATATCCAAAATGTGTTCAGCCATATCGTGTTATATACTAAAAGAAGTGTCTATCTACTACCACAAACAAAAGCTACTCAGACGATCTGTACATCTATATGTGTAAGTATTGTTGCTATTCTCAGATCTGTACATCTATATGTGTAAGTATTGTTGCTATTCTCAGATCTGTACATCTATATGTGTAAATACTGTTGCTATTCTCAGATCTGTACATCTATATGTGTAAGTATTGTTGCTATTCTCAGATCTGTACATATATATGTGTAAGTATTGTTGCTATTCTCAGATCTGGACATCTATATGTGTAAGTATTGTTGCTATTCTCAGATCTGGACATCTATATGTGTAAGTATTGTTGCTATTCTCAGATCTGTACATCTATATGTGTAAGTATTGTTGCTATTCTCAGATCTGTACATCTATATGTGTAAGTATTGTTGCTATTCTCAGATCTGTACATCTATATGTGTAAGTATTGTTGCTATTCTCAGATCTGTACATCTATATGTGTAAGTATTGTTGCTATTCTCAGATCTGGACATCTATATGTGTAAGTATTGTTGCTATTCTCAGATCTGTACATCTATATGTGTAAGTATTGTTGCTATTCTCAGATCTGTACATCTATATGTGTAAGTATTGTTGCTATTCTCAGATCTGGACATCTATATGTGTAAGTATTGTTGCTTTTCTCAGATCTGTACATCTATATGTGTAAGTATTGTTGCTATTCTCAGATCTGGACATCTATATGTGTAAGTATTGTTGCTATTCTCAGATCTGGACATCTATATGTGTAAGTATTGTTGCTATTCTCAGATCTGGACATCTATATGTGTAAGTATTGTTGCTATTCTCAGATCTGGACATCTATATGTGTAAGTATTGTTGCTATTCTCAGATCTGGACATCTATATGTGTAAGTATTGTTGCTATTCTCAGATCTGTACATCTATATGTGTAAGTATTGTTGCTATTCTCAGATCTGTACATCTATATGTGTAAGTATTGTTGCTATTCTCAGATCTGGACATCTATATGTGTAAGTATTGTTGCTATTCTCAGATCGTAATCAGAATTGTATTTTATTGATTCTTGATATGTATTGCTTTGTATACAAAACACTATTCATGTAAGAACCACAAATTCAGTATGTACAAAACACTATTCATGTAAGAACCACAAGTTCAGTATGTACAAAACACTATTCATGTAAGAACCACAAGTTCAGTATGTACAAAACATTATTCATGTAAGAACCACAAGTTCAGTATGTACAAAACACTATTCATGTAAGAACCACAAGTTCAGTATGTACAAAACACTATTCATGTAAGAACCACAAGTATGGTAAAATACCTCACTAATGATATGTGACATTAACCAATATGATTACATTAAAATAATTGTATATTTCCAGAAATCTGAACGATAGTTTTGGTATTTATCCAGGGTTTGACATTAACGGTTGTCCGCTTGTCCGATGCCATGCAGATTCTATTGGGGACAAGTTAATAGTCCCAGGTGACCTGTCCGACGGACAACTAAATTTTATATCAAACAAATAATTTTACATCTTTAAAAATGAAAAATCGCGAGCGAAAAAATGTGTCAAGACATCGTCAAGCACCTTATAAATGATGAATACAAACTCTCTTGTTTCCATTGGTTGAGGCGTGACTTTCGTGTAATTACGAGAAAAAACGACTGAATTTGCTCATTTCCGTATATCATCGGAAATACTGCTTGTAGGTATTTCCAAAGATACAAACGTCGATTTGATGGGTTTGGTTCATTTGCCCCGGCCAAGAACCGCGTAAACCGTTACAAAAATCGGAAATGGCTTGATTTTAAACATATTTTTGTTTAAATTTTATAGTTAGGTATAAAAATATTTTGTAATTAATTGCCTAGAAATCGTACAAACTCGCTCATTTTCTTAGATCATCGGAATAACGAGCAGCATGCTGGTTCTGTGGGCGCCGCCATTGTTTATTACACGCGTAATTGAACCCACATGACCGAAAAGTAGTATCCAAGTTGGTGTCTATTCCTTTCCGATATTATTTTTGAAAAAAAAATGGTTGAGGCAGTTCGGATCGCTGAGTTACGTGTTATATTAAACCAGTCAATTTTACGGTAACTGCCGATCTCAGACGGTAGTGGCGTATTTTAAACCATATTTTCTCACAACATTATACATATTACAGACACCGGCAATGACCTGACTTGATCTTGAAAAATAAATAGACTTTGTCACCCAGACGTATGCGTTTCTGCTCAGAAAAGGTGGGCCATGAAGGTGGAAATGCGGCTGGGTGATCGAGTCTAGAAAATAAACAAAAAAATGTGGCGATATCTGACAGTTTAAAAAAAAACAGAAAAATTATAATGATCTTGTTTTTTTATCACTTTTACATGAAGTGCGGGAACAAGTAAATTTGGCTGGGGACAAGTCAATTTTTAAAGTTACTTGTCCTACAAAAAAAGTTAATGTCAAACCCTGTTATCATATTGTTTTCTGGATTTTATATAGCAACTATGTGCTATACAACGAAAGCAGATAGTTTAAAACTAATTAAAATATATAACTTTAATACATATCAAAAGTCTATAGACACAATATAAACTGTTTTAACCAGGCAGGTCAAACCCCAAAACTGGAGTGTCGAACTAAGAGTTACCAACTCGTAATTCCTTTACGCATATTCAATCACGGGTATTTTAAGAAATCGTCAATTACCCTTTACTTTTAACCGGCATACATACCTTATTATATATGTCCTGAACACCTGGATAGAGTTTTGACAAACGGTTTTGCAGAGTAATTGTGCCATTATTTGGCGGGTTAGTGTCTTTAAACTTAAATCTGCTTTCTGTTTCAGACATGAACTTTACCATGAATGTGACCATCTTATGGATTATCATTTATTTCTGGAGAGAAATTGTTACAGCACTCTTAAGTGGAAAGAACATTTTCTGCGAACATTTAAGAGGGAATTAACGCTGATTAAAATGTTGGTGCAGCAGTCTGGGCAGGGTGATGCTCCGTTGAACAATATTGTTATCGAAATGGAAACTTTCTATACATCTTGCGCACATGATATTGGAGAATTGTCTTCGCAGGTAAGAAACCTTTGAATTTATTTTTTAAAATCTGAATTTTATTTGACTTGCAGTGGTCTAATGGGATATAACTAAGGAAATAATGGGTTAACCAAAGTTAAGATAACTCACACAGGTCAACCAAAGATAAATATAGCACTTGGGTCAACCAAAGAGCAATAACTCAAATCAACCAATGAGCAAAGCGAGATAACACAGCTCAGTCAACCAAAGGGAGATAATGCTCAGAAACCAAAAGGAGATAACACATCCAGATACAAATGGAGAAAACATCCATATCATCCAAATGGGTAAAAACCGTGGAGGGAATATCCACATTATTTGTATTGTTTTCTTTCAATACCAGATCAAGTCTGCATTTTATTGTCTACTTTTGTAGAGTAATTCATAATTTGTTGACTGCAAGAAGTTCCCTGCCTACAAGAGAATATACATTTTACTACTTATGATGTACAAATAAAAGCTTGTATCTAACATCGTTTTCTCTATAAATGCCTACCCAGATAGAGCAGCTTGGAGATGAAGTAACAAGCCACATAGTGCCACTGAAAGATGACCACCTACAAAGAAAACTTCTCGAGAAACAATGGAACGACAGTATCGGGTGTATTGGTGAAGACAGATGGTGAGTTTTGGATCTGAAAGTAAATACAGGTGGAGAGGTTTGAATGTAAATGTGAATACTGTTGATGAGGTTTTGATGTAAAGGTGAGGACAGGTGGTGAGGTTTGGACATAAAGGTGAAGATAAGTGATGAGGTTTGGATGTAAAGGTAAAGACAGGTGGTGAGGTTTGGACATAAAGGTGAAGATAAGTGATGAGGTTTGGATGTAAAGGTAAAGACAGGTGGTGAGGTTTGGATATAAAGGTGTCTACAGGTGGGGAGGTTTGGATGTAAAGTTACATGTGTGGAGTTCAATGATGGTAACAGAAGAAGGATGGTACGTGATGAGGTTAGTGAGTGAGAAGACAGGTGGTGAGTATTTTGTGAAAATGTGAAGAAAGACTGATGGTGAGGTTTGGATGTATTAGTGAAGACATGACTGGTGGGGAGTTGACAACAGATGGTGAGCTTTGAATGTTGTGAAAAGATAGATGAACAGTTATTGGTGAGTTGAATGCAAAGGTGAAGATGGGTGGCGAGTTCTGTGATGGAAACAACAGAATGACAGTATTATGTGAAGATAGATGGTAAGTTGTGTTATAAGAAATAATGAATCAAAGTAGCGGTGTATAAGTGAAGAAAGGAATTATATGTTTTAAAATCTGAAAACCTTGTTTAAAGATATAACAAAAATTGTATTTGGTGCGACTTCGGGCATCTTTCTTGTCAATACTGTATGATACTGTAGGAAGTTATCAACCCTCCCCGCCCCAACTTTCTCTTCTTTTAGAGAAAAATGGGGGAGGACTGTTAGAGAAGAAATGGGGGGTAGTAGAGAAGGAGTGGTGGGTAGTAGAGAAGCAGGGGAGGGTGGGTATTTGCAAGAAGCCTGTTATCTAAATACTAAACATAACTGCAGCAGAGACAATTATTTTGTAACATTTCTTGGATCGATGATTATAATCGTGATTCCACTACAGCTTTATATGCCTTACAAAAGTAATGATAATTTATAAATGTGTACATTTAATTGCAAAACAAGATCCGGGATTACTGGTTCAATAAAAACAAATCTTGTTTTTTAAAAATGTTCAAACCAAGTTGAGTTGGATTGTTTTTTTAGCTCGACTGATCAGAGATCAGCAGAGCTTATGCCGTTGTGCGGCGTCCGTCGTCCGTCTGTCTGTCCGTCTGTCCGTAAACTTCTATTTGTAGCGACTACTCCTCTGAAACTACTGGATGGATATTCATGAAACTTTACAGAAATGTTGCCCATGAAGTCTAGTTGATCCTAGCAAAAATTCATGTTGATGTGAAATCCAAGATGGCCACCAAAGCTAAAAATAGATTTTTAAAATACAAGTTTGTAGCGACTACTTCTTGAAAACTCTAAGTGATATTGATATGGGACTTTTTCTAAAATGATCAGCATGACATGATGTTGGTCCTTGTCGAAAATCATTTTGATCCGGCGTTAAACATGGCTGCCAGCGGCCATCTTTGTCTACATAGAATTATATAGTAAAAACTTGTAGCGACTACTCCTCTGAAACTACTTGACGGATTTTCATGAAACTTCACAGGAATGTTGCTCTTGATGTCTTATTGATCCTAGCAAAATTTTAGGTCGGCCGGAAATTCAAGATGGCCACCACGGCTAAAAATAATTTTTCAAAATACAAGTTTGTAGCGACTACTTCTTGAAAACTATAAGTGATATTGATATGGGACTTTTTCTAAAATGATCAGCATGACATGATGTTGGTCCTTGTTAAAAATCGTTTTGATTCGACGTTAAACATGGCTGCCAGCGGCCATCTTTGTTTACATAGAATTATATAGTAAAAACTTGTAGCGACTACTCCTCTGAAACTACTTGGCGGATTTTCATGAAACGTTACAGGAATGTTGCTCTTAATGTCTAATTGATCGTAGCAAAATTTCAGGTCGGCTGGACATTCAAAATGGCCGCCATGGCTAAAAATAGATTTTCAAACTACAAGTTGGTAGCGACTACTTCTTGAAAACTATAAGTGATATTGATATGGGACTTTTTCTAAAATGATCAGCATGACATGATGTTGATCCTTGTCAAAAATCGTTTTGATTCGATGTTAAACATGGCAGTCAGCGGCCATCTTTGTTTACATAGAGTTATATAATGAAAACTTGTAGCGACTACTCCTCTGAAACTACTTGACGGATTTTCATGAAACTTCACAGGAATGCTGCTTTTGATGTCTTATTGATCCTAGCAAAATTTCAGGTCGGCCGGAAATTCAAGATGGCCGCCACGGCTAAAAATAATTTTTCAAAAAACAAGTTTGTAGCGACTACTTCCTGAAATCAAAACCAATCAGTAGAGCTTCAAGGTCATTGACCTCTTGTTACTACACCTAACACAAACATTACGTTGTCTTGTCTTAATTCCATTAAGCGATGAGAAAGCTTAGGCCTAAAAAAAGAATAGTGATGTTTCTTGTTACATGCCCAAAAAAAGGGGGGTCGGTAGGTCGGATTTTGTTTTTGTTTTTGTAAGACCTTAATACCAGTGTGTTTCAAATTATATATAACTCCAGAATTAGAGACTTTAAGTTGGCTGTAGCATAAAACAAGTCTATTGTTTGTGTTGTGTTTCTTTGGTACACGGAGAGAGCTGCAGATACAGGTACTCTGTCATCATAAAATATTAAGGATTCCGGTAAAACTCCCAAATTCCTACCCCAAATCATCTTGCTGTAACTGTCGAGTGCATTGTGATCTACAGTAGCTTATGTTAACAACACGCGATATTCGCAATAGGGCAGTCTGCTTCTCGCAAGTGCGCTTAATTTTAATTGGAAGTTTAAAAATAGAGGTATGTATTCCGGGGAAACCTCTTCCAAAAATAATATATTTTCATCCATTGAAATCTTCCGAATCGTAGAACATCCATTATCTATCTTAGTTTTAAAATAATATTTACCGTAACCTTCGAAATTTCAGACAAAGGTAATATTTATAAGAATCAAGCTTAAGGCTAGGTGAAATATGCTTTGAAAAAAGACAAATTGATAATATTGAATGCAAATAACGGACATTTTGTGTAATCCGCGAATGTGGGTCGCAGGTAAAACACAATATTCAATCGATTTTGAATTTATTTCTTCGCAAAAAGTAAATTAAAACATTTATCTTGAGATTTATGTAAGTTTTTGACTTCGTATGCTTGATTCTGATGAGAAAAGCAAACTTTAAATCGACAACTTTCAATGCCAAAAAGACGTATGCGTTGAAAATCAAAAACGGAAACGGTCATTGCTAAGCGACAGGACTGGTATAATGATTCATTTGCGTCATCATCGTCGTGATTTTTTTACCGCTATAAAAAAGGAAATTACCGTTATAAAAAATACAGTCGAGGGGTAAATCACGTTCGGTCGGGTAACAGGAAACGAACCTTTTTCTTTTTAGGCCTTATACTAGCCGGATTTTTTAACAGATATTACGACAATAAAATACGTTTGAAAACATTTTTACTGAAAAAATGCGATAACCTGTTTAAAATTACATATTAATTGTTTTGATTTTACAGTATGCAATATTTTAAAGATGAAATTAAGGTTTTATTTCGTACCCCAGCCAACCCCGCTTTCGCTTCTTGGAGAAGGGTGGGGTATGATAGATAGTACTCGGACCACGTGATGAGCGCTACATTGCACCAATAGGAATGAACATTCCAGGGCCACACTCCAATTATATCGAAATAAAAATATGCAGAATGCATTGGGCGTGGGGTGTGTGGGGGAGATGGAGTTAACCCTGGGAGAGGCAGTGGCCCTGTTGTTTTCTGGTAGCCATGCGGGGCTGTATGGATCATAGTTTATCCATTCTGTCTTGGGAAAGAATATGTAAATAACATGATGGGTTTTTAATTTGGAGATCGAGGTTCAAGGCTCAATGGCCCCACTGAGTTTCTGTTGACCGTGTTCTTTACCTTAGCCTCGAGAGCTTAAGAAACCATAGGAATCTATATTTAAGGAAGAGTAGGGCAGGTTTCCGGATTCCTATGCATCCTTCTTCTCTCTGGGGCGGCTCTGAAAAAAAAACTTCTGTGTTGATGAGCTGTTAAACAACATACATAGAGGATCTTAAATGAGTTCCCATTTCATATAAGATTTATGAAACGAGTTGTGAAATATTTTAATTTTAACGAGCCTTTTGGCGAGTTAAAATTAAAAATAATTCATAACGAGTTTCATACATCATATGTGGAATGGGAACTAGTTTAAGATCCTTTTTATCACATAACATTGCAATCAAATTAGTAAAAATTAAGTCAGATGGACATAGAACCGCCACGACGTCAGACGCACGTTAGCGCCAAACATCATAAAATATGTGACGTCGTACCGTCGCGTCTCATACATAACGTTGCGTATAAAAGAGTTTGTGTTTTACCTCTTTACAAAATAGCAGTTTACGCCAACTTTGTAACAAAGCAACATCAATGTTTTGCATAACGTGCATTATTTTTATAAGCTGTCACAAATAATAAGTTTATGACTCAGATCCGGGTGAATTTGTAATAAATAAAATAGTTTCAGTTAATAAACTTGCGTAGTGTTACAGGTTTAACTCAACCATTCAAAATCGTTCCAGGTTGTATTACTCGTGTGTCATACAATAGAACATTAAATGGGTGTTCGACACTGCTAACAAGGGATGTTATGTGATAAAATGAATTCTTGTCACGATTCCAAGTTTGAAATACCTATGCTAAATGTTAGCACATTGATTCTTACATTAAAAAATATGAGACATCTTTGGGGGGAAAAACACAAACACAAAAAAATAATGCCGTGATGATACAGTTCTTTGAATTATAAGATGTTTAGTCGAAAGAGCGATTCAGTTTCTGAACAATGATGTTTCTATCTTCAGTGTTGCCAAAGTGGAAGTAGTAGTGGAGCAAATATTGAAGATAAAAGCTCAGTTTTATGAAGACAGAAAACGTCCCAGTCTCAACTTCAATGAGGAACAGATCCATAAATTTGAGAAGTATGATAAAGTTGTCTCTCTTTTTATGTCGCCTGTGTAGCATGGCACTTTGTATGTCCTCCGTTGTTGTTCGTCACACTTTAAACTGCAACCTAACCTTGGCCGTAACTGGAAAAGTATTTGGCCTATGTTCATAAAACTTCACACACATCTTCATCGTACCTCAAGGATTGTCGTTACACATGTCTAATAACCCTGACTATCATTTTGACAGTTATGCCCCTGTTCTTAAAACTTTAACTTGCAACCTAACCAAGCTCATAACTGTTCATAACTTCAAAAACATTTGACATAAGTGATTGAAGCTTCACTATATTCATCTTACCCCAAGGAATGTTGTTACACATGTCTAGTTACTCTGATTTTCATTTTGGCAGAGTTATGTCCCTTTTCATAAAACAAACCTGCAACCTAGCCTAGCTCATAACTAGACAAAATAATAACCTATGGTCATGAAACTTTGTCCAATTGCAGATTTTGTCCCTTTTCATAAACTATAACAATTTTAAAAAATCTGCTCCAATTCATTAAGGATTGCACCCATATAAGCTCATGGCAGGAGACACGAGCATGCCGTGGAACATCTTCTAGTTTGTGAAGCAGCTGTTATAGTAGTTCATACCTTTATACACTTAAGTATTACAACAACAGTATATCAAACTTATTATTAAAGGGTTGCCAGCAACCTTGAAAGTCGGGGAAAATTTGAAAACAAATTCAAGGTCGGGGAATTGTTCGGAAATTTCGAAAAATGGGTATAGAATTTATTTTTTTTAAAACGTTAGTGAAAGGTGAGGGAGAAACTGTATTTCTTGTCAAGAATTTGTGTAACATGGCTATGGCAGTCTTCCAGTTAATGAGTAAAACGTTTTTTTTAAAGTTCTTTAACAGTAAAATGGTAGTTTTGAAAATGTTTTGTATTAAATGTTGTTTAAAATAATGTAAAAAGGTAAAACATGTTTGAATTTGAAAAAAGCAAAGCAAAGTGGGCGGAATGGACGACTGTAGGGGAGGAGGTGGCTTATTAAACTGCTTCAAATTGGTCAGTGAAAAATAACATTTGTCAGGGAAAATTCTGTGAGAAGTCAGGGAATTGACTGATGTGCTGGCAACCCTGTTGCTTTTTAGTCCAGAGCTTTTGGGATGACGAGTTTTCTGTCGTCTGTCCGTCCGTCGTCCGTTAATTTTTGCCTTGTGAACACTCTAGGGCCTTCATTATTAATCGGATCTTTACGAAACTTTGCCAGTGTCTTTATATCAATGAAAGCTCAGACAAATATGAAAAACAGCCAGTTCGGATTTATTTCACCAGAGTTATGGCCCTTGTTTTGCTGAAAAATGCCATATTAAGCCTTGTGAACACTGTAGCACCTTCATTTATTATTTGATCTTTACCAAACTTGCACAAATTGTTAATATCAACGAAAGCTCGGACAAGTTTGAAAACCAGCCAAATAGGTTGAGTAACACTGGAGTTATGGCCCTTGACTTTTCTGAAAAATGCTATTTTCTGCCTTGTGAATGCTCGAGTACCTTCATTTATGATTTGTTCTTTACCAAACTTGCACAGATTTTTAATAACAATCAAAGCTCGGACAAGTTCGAAAACCAGCTAAATTGGGTCAGTAACACCAGAATTATGGCTCTTCTTTTTTTCTGGAAAATGCCATTTTATGCCTCGTGAACACTGTAGCACCTTCATTATACCTCTCGCAAAGTGGGAGGGGGTATACTTGCTAGTAAGTATCAATATCGAGTGGACATGCGCATACTATGATGACATTCCGGTTCGATAACTTTTCACTGAGTTATGGGCCTTTGTAGTTCTAATATCTGTCCGTAGACGCAATTCTTGTCCGGACTATTTCTCAATAACTGCTTCTTAGAACTTCACGAAGCTTGCTAGGAAATCAATATCGAGTGGACATGCACATATTATCATGATGTTCAGGTTCGATAATTTACCACAGAGTTATGGCCCTTTGTATTTCTAATATATATATATATATATATATATATATATATATCCGCAGACGCAATTCTTGTCCGGACTATTTCTCAATAACTCCTTCTTAGGATTTTGCGAAAACATGCTAGGAAGTATCAATATCAAGTGGACATGCGCATATTATGATGACGTTCTGGTTCGAAAATTTTCCACTGAGTTATTGCCCTTTGTATTTATAATATATATATGTAATATATGATGTGCATACTATCAAGACGTTCCGGTTCAATAATTTTCCACTGAGTTATGGCTCTTTTGTATTTTTAATGCATTTCATACTTGTTAGTCAAATAGAAAACTCTTGTTCGGGCTATTTCTCTAAAACCGCATGTTATAATTTCGTGAAACTTGCTACAAAGCATCAATATCAAGTGGAGATGCGCATATTGTTGTGACGTTCCGGTTCGATAATCTTCCACACATTTGATCTTTACCGAACTTGCATAGATTGTTAATACTAATGAAAGCTTGGACAAGTTTGAAAACCAGCTGAATTGGGTCAGTAACAGCAGAGTAATGGCCCTTGATTTGCTGAAAAATGCCATATTCTGCCTTGTGAACACCCTAGCACCTTCATTTATTATTTGATCTTTACCAAACTTGCACAGATTGTTAATATCAATGAAAGCTCGGAAAAGTTCGAAAACCAGCCAAATGGGATTAGTAACAGCAGAGTTATGGCCCTTGTTTTTCTGAAATAAAAGCTATATTCTGCTTTGTCAGCACTCTGGCACTTGATCTTTACCAAACTTACACAGATTGTTAATATCATTGTAAGCTCAAACAGATTTGAAAACCAGCCAAATCGTATTGGTAACACCGGAGTTACGGCCCTTGTTTAGTTATAGATGGTGTACTTTGCCTCATTTAGACGATAGGGCTTTCATTTGGCCAGATTTTAATGAAACTTGACCTGGATGATCAGTACCAAATCTGGTTATGTATATCGTCACCATGTTCCAGTTGAAAGATTTTTGGCAGAATTATGGCCCTTTAAAGGTTTTAATACAGCGAGATCAGATTAATTTCACCAGAGTTATGGCCCTTGTTTTGCTGAAAAATGCCGTATTAAGCCTTGTGAACACTGTAGCACCTTAATTTATTATTTGATCTTTACCAAATTTGCATAGATTGTTAATATCAACGAAAGCTTGGATAAGTTTAAAAACCAGCCAAATTGGATCAGTAACACCGGAGTTATGGCCATTTTTCCTTCAAAAAAACGCTATTTTCTGCTTTGTGAACGCTCTAGCACCTTCATTTATTATTTGAGCTTTACCAAACTTGTACAGATTGTTAATACCAATGAAAGCTTGGACAAGTATGAAAATCAGCTAAATTGGATTGGTAACACAAGAGTTATGGCCCATGTTTTTTCTGGGGGAAAATGCCATTTTATGCCTTGTGAACACTGTAGCACATTCATTTATTATTTGATCTTTACCAAACTTGCACAGATTGTTAATACTAATGAAAGCTTGGACAAGTTTGAAAACCAGCTGAATTGGATCAGTAACAGCAGAGTTATGGCCCTTGATTTGCTGAAAAATGCCATATTCTGCCTTGTGAACACTCTAGCACCTTCATTTATTATTTGATCTTTAGCAAACTTGCACAGATTGTTAATATCCACGAAAGCTCACACATGTTCGAAAACCATCCAAATGGGATTAGTAACAGCAGAGTTATGGCCCTTGTTTTTCGGAAAAAAAGCTATATTCTGCCTTGTTAACACTCCGGCACCTTCATTTATTATTTGATCTTTACCAAACTTACACAGAAACTTGTTAATATCAATGTTAGCTCAGACAAGTTTGAAAACCAGCCGCATCGTATTAGTAACACCAGAGTTACGGCCCTTGTTTTAGTTATAAATGCTGTATTTTGCCTCATTAAGACGATAGGACATTCATTTGGCCAGATTTTAATGAAACTTTGCAGGGATGATCAGTACCAAATCTTGTTAGGTATATTGTCACCGTGTTCCAGTTGAATGATTTTTATGACCTTTTAAAGGTTTAAATACACACTTTGTCCGGACAATTTTTCATGAACCCCTGGCTGGAATGATCAGTACCAAGCCTAGTTGCGCATGTTGTTGTAGTGTTCCCCATCAAAGATTCAATATAGCCAGTAGAGCGATACAGGCCCCCTTGGGCCTTTTGTTAAATTGTAGATGCATTGAAACTTGCATTTAGGAATGGTTTTACAGTACTGGTATTTATCTGCTAGAGAAGTGTTATGTCCAAAATTTGACTTAAATTCATATTTAATACATATTTGTTTAAAATTACATTTTATCCTCTGTAAATGATAGATTTTAAGGATGTGAAGCAAAGCTTTAAAAGATATATTCATCTCCATGCCATTTGTGATACAAACATTAATAGCTTATTTTCTCATATTTATTACTTTGAAAAACAGAAAAACATTATTTCTTAAAAAAATAATTGGTTACCTGAGTATAAAAAGAAAAAAGAAATACATGTATTTAAAATCAGACTTAAAGATGTTTTCAATTTCATAATTTGTTATTTAGTATATGAGCTAAGCAACAGTTCACAAACTAAATATATTTAAAGAAATAACATCACAAAACAAGAGATTTCATCATAAACATATTTTTTCAGAAATAAACTCAGTGAGAACTGCATAACAGTTAAGTCGTTATTCTTTGACCACTGTTTTAATGGTGCCAAGGACCAGTTTGCCCGATTCCACTCGTGGTATAAGTGAGTATTAGTTCTTCTGTTAACATTACATCAGGTAGAAATACAGAATATGGTTGCTTTATAATGTTCTGCCTGCTTTACTTCATACCGAAACAAATGAAAAGTTGCGGCTATGAAATGGCATTTTAAATTTGACAGCAAATGAGGGGGAGAGGGGAATCGGATATTAAATGATGATGGCAATTCATTGGTTTAAAAATGGGGTGAGGATAATCAGATAACAATGGAAGCATTTGATTTGTTTGAAAAGGGCAGAATGGAACCAGACAAAGTTAGATGCATTTGATTGGTCTGATAGTGCAGTGATTTTTTTACCTTTTTAGCTCGACTATTCGAAGAATTTGAGAGCTTATGTAATCACCCCGGCGTCGGCGTCGGCGTCCCACATCAAGGTTTGCGTGTAAGCTGTGTTTACAAGTCTATATCTCTTACATTTCTTACCCTACCACAACCAGATTTGTTCATGGGCTTCCGTGTAGCATTATCTTAAGGGCTGCATAAGCAATTTTGGTTCCTGTAACCCATGGGCTCCCATGGAACCCAAATTATGATAGCCCTTAAAATGTGCCCCATTTCATATCAAATTTTGCGTGTAAGCTGTGTTTACAAGTCTATATCTCTTACAATTCTTACCCTAGCGCAACCAAATTTGGCCATTAGCTTCCTTATAGCATTATCGTAAGGGCTGATTAAGTAATTTTGGTTCCTGTAACCCCTGGGCTCCCATGGAACCCAAATTCTGATAGCCCTTAAAATATGTCTGTTTCACATCAAATTTTGCGTGTAAGCTGTGTTTACAGGTCTATATGTCTTACATTTTTTGTCCTAGCTGAACTAAATTTTGGAATTGGTTTCCATATAGTATGTTGTAAAGGGTTGGATAAGTAATTTTGTCTTCTGCAAATTCTGGGCTCCCATGGAACCCAAATTGTGATGGCCCATAAAATGTGCAATAAAGGCAGATCTAGGTTTGCATGTAAGCATGTATGTATCTATAATTTTGGTTTGGGATTTGTTATAGCATTATGCATCTTATTACTTCACCCATATTGGGGCATGGGCTCCCTCCTCCCCCCCCCCTCTACCCCCGCCCCCACTCCCCTCCACCCCCTTTTTTTTTTTTTTTTTTTACATATTTCTGTGTTGTTTTAGTCAATTCTTACACATATATGTTGCAACCCTCCCTCAAGCTTCCATGTCTGCCAATGCGAGGTCCTTATCCATGTGGCATATTCTCTGCATACCCCTTTGACTTGAGAAAAGATGGCACAGGAGGATCACAAGATTCAGTTGAACTCGTAGGAGTAGGACACTCGACAAGAGATTCACTCGTCACGCTCGAAAATTGGGTAGGTCAGACTAGGTAGGTGGGGTAATTTCACTTTCAGTAACTACAGAAATCGTCATCACCCTTGATCTGATTCAGCTTTTTAAATACGGAGCTAATGCTCTGTAAGCCCTTTGTGTCGTTCTTTTTAATCTTTTATACGTAATATTTTGAATTATGGGACATGTTGATTGTTGATATCGGAGACATTCTTGGTTAAAGAACGCCTTTCGTAATCGTATCGTATAAATACTATGCTACGATAAAGCTTTCGATTGATTCTGGTGACAAAATATAAATACGTCTAGCCCACTGGATAGTTGGTACCTGCGCGTGACTACAAGGTGGGGGTAAAAGCGTCGAATGTTCTAGATAATGAACTAGCTATACAGCTCTTGATTATTTTTATCAAGGTGCAGTACGGCTTTTACCCCAACCTGATAGTACGACAATATCGGTTTTTGCGAAAATTGAAATGTAATACGCTTACGGAAAGTTCTTTTAATACCAATACTTAAAGTGTAAATTTAATATTTTTATTGAACCATTATGACTTTGGATTGGGAAAAAATGACTTTTTGGGAAAATACAGTCGATTTTTGCTAGGGGAAAGTGCCGATATTCGGCGGTAAAAATAACCAAAAAAAATCACTGCAGTGAGAGAGGGTAACCAGATAACAACGGAAGCATTTGATTTGATTGGTCTGATAGCTGGAGAGCGTAACCAGATAACGATGGAAGCAATTGATTGGTCTGATACGGGGAGAGTGTAACCGGATAACAGTGGCAGCATTCGATTGGGGGAGAGGGTAACCGGATAACGATGGAAGCATTTGATGGGTCTGATAAGGGGAGAGGGTAACCAGGTAATGATGGAAGCATTTGATTGGACTGATAAGAGGAGAGTAACCGGATAACGATAGAAGCATTTGATTGGTCTGATAAGGGTAGAGTTTTTACCGAATAACGATGGAAGCATTTGATTGGTCTGATACAGGGAGAGTATAATCGGATAATGATGGAAGCATTTGATTGGTCGGATGAGGGGAGAGGGTAACCGGATAACATCGGAAGCTTTTGATTGGTCTGATAAGGGGAGAGTGTAACTTGATAACGATAGAAGCATTTGATTGGTCTGATGAGGGGAGAGGGTAACCGGATAATGATGGAATCATTTGATTGGTCGGATAATGGGAGAGTGTAACCGGATAATGATGGAAGCATTTGATTGTTCTCATTTGATTGATCTGATAAGGGGAGAGTGTAACCGGATAATGATGGAAGCATTTGATTGGTCTGATAAGGGGAGAGTGTAACCGGATAACAATGAAAGCATTTGATTGGTCTGATATGGGGAGAGTGTAACCGGATAATGATGGAAGCATTTGATTGGTCTGATAAGGGGAGAGGTAACCGGAGAATGATGGAAGCATTTGATTGGTCTGATGAGGGGAGAGGGTAACCGGATAATGATGGAATCATTTGATTGGTCTGATAAGGGGAGAGGTAACCGGATAATGATGGAAGCATTTGATTGGTCTGATGAGGGGAGAGGGTTACCGGATAATGATGGAATCATTTGATTGGTCGGATAAGGGGAGAGTGTAACCGGATAATGATGGAAACATTTGATTGGTCTGATAAGGGGAGAGTGTAACCGGATAACGATGGAAGCATTTGATTGGTCTGATGGGGGGAGATGGTAACCGGATAATGATGGAATAATTTGATTGGTCTGATAAGGGTAGAGGTAATCAGATAATGATGGAAGCATTTGATTGGTCTGATGAGGGGAGAGTGTAACCGGATAATGATGGAAGCATTTGATTGGTCGGATAAGGGGAGAGTGTAACCGGATAATGATGGAAGCATTTGATTGGTCGGATAAGGGGAGAGTGTAACCGGATAACGATGGAAGCATTTGATTGTTCTCATTTGATTGGTCTGATAAGGGGAATGTAATACGCTGATGGAAAGTTCTTTTTAATACATATACTTAAAGTGTAAATTTAATATTTTTATGGAACCTTTTGATTGGGAGATCATGACTTTGGATTGGGAAAATATGACGTTTTTTGGGAAAATACAGTCAATTTTTGCTAGGGGAAAGTGCCGATATTCGGCGGTAAAAATAACCAAAAAAAATCACTGCAGTGAGAGAGGGTAACCAGATAACAACGGAAGCATTTGATTTGATTGGTCTGATAGCTGGAGAGCGTAACCAGATAACGATGGAAGCATTTGATTGGTCTGATACGGGGAGAGTGTAACCGGATAACGATGGAAGCATTTGATTGTCCTAATTGATAGTGAGAGAGGGTAACCAGATAACAATGGCAGCATTTGATTGGGGGAGAAGGTAACCGGATAACGATGGAAGCATTTGATGGGTCTGATAAGGGGAGAGGGTAACCAGATAACGATGGAAGCATTTGATTGGTCTGATAAGAGGAGAGTGTAACCGGATAACGATGGAAGCATTTGATTGGTCTGATAAGGGAGAGTTTTAACCGGATAACGATGGAAGCATTTGATTGGTCTGATACAGGGAGAGTGTAACCGGATAATGATGGAAGCATTTGATTGGTCTCATTTGATTGGTCTGATAAGGGGAGTGGGTAACCAGATAACTATGGCAGCATTTCATTGGTCTGATTAGGGGAGTGGGTAACCGGATAACGATGGAAGCATTTGATTGGTCTGATACGGGGAGGTGTAACCGGATAACAATGGATGCATTTGATTGGTCTGATAAGGGGAGAGTGTAACCAGATAACGATGGAAGCATTTGGTTGGTCTGATGAGGGGAGAGGGTAACCGGATAACTATGGCAGCATTTGATTGGTCTGATAAGGGGAGAGTGTAACCGGATAACGATGGAAGCATTTGATTGGTCTGATATGGAGATAGTGTAACCGGATAATGATGGAAACATTTGATTGGTCTGATGAGGGGAGAGGGTAACCGGATAACATTGAAAGCATTTGATTGGTCTGATAAGGGGAGAGTGTAACCGGATAACGATGGAATCATTTGATTGGTCTGATGAGGGGAGAGGGTAACCGGATAATGATGGTATCATTTGATTGGTCGGATAAGGGGAGAATGTAACCGGATACCGATGGAAGCATTTGATTGTTCTCATTTGATTGGTCTGATAAGGGGAGAGGGTAACCAGATAACTATGGTAGCATTTGATTGGTCTGATAAGGGGAGAGGGTAACCGGATATTGATGGAAGCATTTGATTGATCTGATATGGGGAGAGTGTAACCGGATAACGATGGAAGCATTTTATTGGTCTGATACGGGGAGAGTGTAACCGGATAACAATGGACGCATTTAATTGGTCTGATAAGGGGAGGTGTCACCGGATAACGATGGAAGCATTTGATTGGTCGGTTGAGGGGAGAGGGTAACCGGATAACGATGGAAGCATTTGATTGGTCTGATAAGGGGAGAGTGTAACTGGATAATGATTGAAGCATTTGATTGGTCTGATGAGGGGAGAGGGTAACCAGATAATGATGGAAGCATTTTATTGGTCTGATACGGGGAGAGTGTAACCGGATAACAATGGACGCATTTAATTGGTCTGATAAGGGGAGGTGTCACCGGATAACGATGGAAGCATTTGATTGGTCGGTTGAGGGGAGAGGGTAACCGGATAATGATGGAAGCATTTGATTGGTCTGATAAGGGGAGAGTGTAACTGGATAATGATTGAAGCATTTGATTGATCTCATTTGATTGGTCTGATGAGTGGAGAGGGTAGGTAACTGGATAACATTGGAAGCATTTGATTGGTCTGATAAGGGGAGAGTGTAACTGGATAATGATGGAAGCATTTGATTAGTCTGATGAGGGGAGAGGGTAACCAGATAATGATGGAAGCATTTGATTGGTCTGATAAGGGTGAGTGTAACCGGAGAATGATGGAAGCATTTGATTGGTCTCATTTGATTGGTCTGATAAGGGGAGAGGGTAACCAGATAGCTATGGCAGCATTTGATTGGTCTGATAAGGGGAGAGGGTAACCAGATAACGATGGAAGCATTTGATTGGTCTGATAAGGGTGAGTGTAACTGGAGAATGATGGAAGCATTTGATTGGTCGGTTGAGGGGAGAGGGTAACCGGATAACGATGGAAGCATTTGATTGGTCTGATAAGGGGAGAGTGTAACTGGATAATGATGGAAGCATTTGATTGATCTCATTTGATTGGTCTGATGAGTGGGGAGGGTAGGTAACTGGATAACATTGGAAGCATTTGATTGGTCTGATAAGGGGAGAGTGTAACCGGATAATGAAGGAAGCATTTGATTGGTCTGATGAGGAGAGAGGGTAACCAGATAATGATGGAAGCATTTGATTGGTCTGATAAGGGTGAGTGTAACCGGAGAATGATGGAAGCATTTGATTGGTCTCATTTGATTGGTCTAATAAGGGGAGAGGGTAACCAGATAACTATGGCAGCATTTGATTGGTCTGATACGGGTAGAGGGTAACCGGATAACAATAGAAGCATTTGATTGATCTCATTTGATTGGTCTGATGAGTGGAGAGGGTAGGTAACTGGATAACATTGGAAGCATTTGATTGGTCTGATAAGGGGAGAGTGTAACCGGATAATGATGGAAGCATTTGATTGGTCTGATGAGGGGAGAGGGTAACCAGATAATGATGGAAGCATTTGATTGGTCTGATAAGGGTGGGTGTAACCGGAGAATGATGGAAGCATTTGATTGGTCTCATTTGATTGGTCTGACAAGGGGAGAGGGTAACCGGATAACTATGGCAGCATTTGATTGGTCTGATATGGGGAGAGGGTAACCAGATAACGATGGAAGCATTTGATTGGTCTGATAAGGGTGAGTGTAACCGGAGAATGATGGAAGCATTTGATTGGTCTCATTTGATTGGTCTGATAAGTGGAGAGGGTGACCAGATAACTATGGCAGCATTTGATTGGTCTGATAAGGGGAGGTGTAACCGAATAACGATGGAAGCATTTGATTGGTCAGTTGAGGGGAGAGGGTAACCGGATAACGATGGAAGCATTTGATTGGTCTGATAAGGGGAGAGTGTAACTGGATAATGATGGAAGCATTTGATTGATCTCATTTGATTGGTCTGATGAGTGGAGAGGGTAGGTAACTGGATAACATTGGAAGCATTTGATTGGTCTGATAAGGGGAGAGTGTAACCGGATAATGATGGAAGCATTTGATTGGTCTGATAAGAGTGAGTGTTAACGGAGAATGATGGAAGCATTTGATTGGTCTCATTTGATTGGTCTGATAAGGGGAGAGGGTAACCAGATAACTATGGCAGCATTTGATTTGTCTGATACGGGTAGAGGGTAACCGGATAACAATGGACGCATTTGATTGGTCTTATGAGGGGAGAGGGTAACCGGATAATGATGGAAGCATTTGATTGGTCTCATAAGGGGAGAGGGTAACCGGATAATGATGGAAGCATTTGATTGATCTCATTTGATTGGTCTCATTTGATCGGTCTGATTGGTCTGATAAGGAGAGAGGGTAACCGGATAATGATGTTAGCATTTGATTGGTCTGATATGTGGTGAGTGTAACCGGATAAAAATGGAAGCATTTGATTTGTCTGATAAGGGGAGAGTTTAACCGGATAACGATGGGAGCATTTGATTGGTCTGATAAGGGAGAGTTTTAACCGGATAACGATGGAAGCATTTGATTGGTCTGATACAGGGAGAGTGTAACCGGATAATGATGGAAGCATTTGATTGATCTCATTTGATTGGTCTGATAAGGGGAGTGGGTAACCAGATAACTATGGCAGCATTTCATTGGTCTGATTAGGGGAGTGGGTAACCGGATAACGATGGAAGCATTTGATTGGTCTGATACGGGGAGGTGTAACCGGATAACAATGGATGCATTTGATTGGTCTGATAAGGGGAGAGTGTAACCAGATAACGATGGAAGCATTTGGTTGGTCTGATGAGGGGAGAGGGTAACCGGATAACTATGGCAGCATTTGATTGGTCTGATAAGGGGAGAGTGTAACCGGATAACGATGGAAGCATTTGATTGGTCTGATATGGAGATAGTGTAACCGGATAATGATGGAAACATTTGATTGGTCTGATGAGGGGAGAGGGTAACCGGATAACATTGAAAGCATTTGATTGGTCTGATAAGGGGAGAGTGTAACCGGATAACGATGGAATCATTTGATTGGTCTGATGAGGGGAGAGGGTAACCGGATAATGATGGTATCATTTGATTGGTCGGATAAGGGGAGAATGTAACCGGATACCGATGGAAGCATTTGATTGTTCTCATTTGATTGGTCTGATAAGGGGAGAGGGTAACCAGATAACTATGGTAGCATTTGATTGGTCTGATAAGGGGAGAGGGTAACCGGATATTGATGGAAGCATTTGATTGATCTGATATGGGGAGAGTGTAACCGGATAACGATGGAAGCATTTTATTGGTCTGATACGGGGAGAGTGTAACCGGATAACAATGGACGCATTTAATTGGTCTGATAAGGGGAGGTGTCACCGGATAACGATGGAAGCATTTGATTGGTCGGTTGAGGGGAGAGGGTAACCGGATAACGATGGAAGCATTTGATTGGTCTGATAAGGGGAGAGTGTAACTGGATAATGATTGAAGCATTTGATTGATCTCATTTGATTGGTCTGATGAGTGGAGAGGGTAGGTAACTGGATAACATTGGAAGCATTTGATTGGTCTGATAAGGGGAGAGTGTAACTGGATAATGATGGAAGCATTTGATTGGTCTGATGAGGGGAGAGGGTAACCAGATAATGATGGAAGCATTTTATTGGTCTGATATGGGGAGAGTGTAACCGGATAACAATGGACGCATTTAATTGGTCTGATAAGGGGAGGTGTCACCGGATAACGATGGAAGCATTTGATTGGTCGGTTGAGGGGAGAGGGTAACCGGATAATGATGGAAGCATTTGATTGGTCTGATAAGGGGAGGGTGTAACTGGATAATGATTGAAGCATTTGATTGATCTCATTTGATTGGTCTGATGAGTGGAGAGGGTAGGTAACTGGATAACATTGGAAGCATTTGATTGGTCTGATAAGGGGAGAGTGTAACTGGATAATGATGGAAGCATTTGATTAGTCTGATGAGGGGAGAGGGTAACCAGATAATGATGGAAGCATTTGATTGGTCTGATAAGGGTGAGTGTAACCGGAGACCGATGGAAGCATTTGATTGGTCTCATTTGATTGGTCTGATAAGGGGAGAGGGTAACCAGATAGCTATGGCAGCATTTGATTGGTCTGATAAGGGGAGAGGGTAACCAGATAACGATGGAAGCATTTGATTGGTCTGATAAGGGTGAGTGTAACTGGAGAATGATGGAAGCATTTGATTGGTCGGTTGAGGGGAGAGGGTAACCGGATAACGATGGAAGCATTTGATTGGTCTGATAAGGGGAGAGTGTAACTGGATAATGATGGAAGCATTTGATTGATCTCATTTGATTGGTCTGATGAGTGGGGAGGGTAGGTAACTGGATAACATTGGAAGCATTTGATTGGTCTGATAAGGGGAGAGTGTAACCGGATAATGAAGGAAGCATTTGATTGGTCTGATGAGGAGAGAGGGTAACCAGATAATGATGGAAGCATTTGATTGGTCTGATAAGGGTGAGTGTAACCGGAGAATGATGGAAGCATTTGATTGGTCTCATTTGATTGGTCTAATAAGGGGAGAGGGTAACCAGATAACTATGGCAGCATTTGATTGGTCTGATACGGGTAGAGGGTAACCGGATAACAATAGAAGCATTTGATTGATCTCATTTGATTGGTCTGATGAGTGGAGAGGGTAGGTAACTGGATAACATTGGAAGCATTTGATTGGTCTGATAAGGGGAGAGTGTAACCGGATAATGATGGAAGCATTTGATTGGTCTGATGAGGGGAGAGGGTAACCAGATAATGATGGAAGCATTTGATTGGTCTGATAAGGGTGGGTGTAACCGGAGAATGATGGAAGCATTTGATTGGTCTCATTTGATTGGTCTGACAAGGGGAGAGGGTAACCGGATAACTTAGCAGCATTTGATTGGTCTGATATGGGGAGAGGGTAACCAGATAACGATGGAAGCATTTGATTGGTCTGATAAGGGTGAGTGTAACCGGAGAATGATGGAAGCATTTGATTGGTCTCATTTGATTGGTCTGATAAGTGGAGAGGGTGACCAGATAACTATGGCAGCATTTGATTGGTCTGATAAGGGGAGGTGTAACCGGATAACGATGGAAGCATTTGATTGGTCAGTTGAGGGGAGAGGGTAACCGGATAACGATGGAAGCATTTGATTGGTCTGATAAGGGGAGAGTGTAACTGGATAATGATGGAAGCATTTGATTGATCTCATTTGATTAGTCTGATGAGTGGAGAGGGTAGGTAACTGGATAACATTGGAAGCATTTGATTGGTCTGATAAGGGGAGAGTGTAACCGGATAATGATGGAAGCATTTGATTGGTCTGATAAGAGTGAGTGTAAACGGAGAATGATGGAAGCATTTGATTGGTCTCATTTGATTGGTCTGATAAGGGGAGAGGGTAACCAGATAACTATGGCAGCATTTGATTTGTCTGATACGGGTAGAGGGTAACTGGATAACAATGGACGCATTTGATTGGTCTTATGAGGGGAGAGGGTAACCGGATAATGATGGAAGCATTTGATTGGTCTCTTAAGGGGAGAGGGTAACCGGATAATGATGGAAGCATTTGATTGATCTCATTTGATTGGTCTCATTTGATCGGTCTGATTGGTCTGATAAGGAGAGAGGGTAACCGGATAATGATGTTAGCATTTGATTGGTCTGATATGTGGTGAGTGTAACCGGATAAAAATGGAAGCATTTGATTTGTCTGATAAGGGGAGAGTTTAACCGGATAACGATGGGAGCATTTGATTGGTCTGATGAGGGGAGAGGGTAACCGGATAACGATGGAAGCATTTGATTGGTCTGATAAGGGGAGAGTGTAACTGGATAATGATGGAAGCATTTGATTAGTCTGATGAGGGGAGAGGGTAACCAGATAATGATGGAAGCATTTGATTGGTCTGATAAGTGTGAGTGTAACCGGAGAATGATGGAAGCATTTGATTGGTCTCATTTGATTGGTCTGATAAGGGGAGAGGGTAACCAGATAGCTATGGCAGCATTTGATTGGTCTGATAAGGGGAGAGGGTAACCAGATAACGATGGAAGCATTTGATTGGTCTGATAAGGGTGAGTGTAACTGGAGAATGATGGAAGCATTTGATTGGTCGGTTGAGGGGAGAGGGTAACCGGATAACGATGGAAGCATTTGATTGGTCTGATAAGGGGAGAGTGTAACTGGATAATGATGGAAGCATTTGATTGATCTCATTTGATTGGTCTGATGAGTGGGGAGGGTAGGTAACTGGATAACATTGGAAGCATTTGATTGGTCTGATAAGGGGAGAGTGTAACCGGATAATGATGGAAGCATTTGATTGGTCTGATGAGGAGAGAGGGTAACCAGATAATGATGGAAGCATTTGATTGGTCTGATAAGGGTGAGTGTAACCGGAGAATGATGGAAGCATTTGATTGGTCTCATTTGATTGGTCTAATAAGGGGAGAGGGTAACCAGATAACTATGGCAGCATTTGATTGGTCTGATACGGGTAGAGGGTAACCGGATAACAATAGAAGCATTTGATTGATCTCATTTGATTGGTCTGATGAGTGGAGAGGGTAGGTAACTGGATAACATTGGAAGCATTTGATTGGTCTGATAAGGGGAGAGTGTAACCGGATAATGATGGAAGCATTTGATTGGTCTGATGAGGGGAGAGGGTAACCAGATAATGATGGAAGCATTTGATTGGTCTGATAAGGGTGGGTGTAACCGGAGAATGATGGAAGCATTTGATTGGTCTCATTTGATTGGTCTGACAAGGGGAGAGGGTAACCGGATAACTATGGCAGCATTTGATTGGTCTGATATGGGGAGAGGGTAACCAGATAACGATGGAAGCATTTGATTGGTCTGATAAGGGTGAGTGTAACCGGAGAATGATGGAAGCATTTGATTGGTCTCATTTGATTGGTCTGATAAGTGGAGAGGGTGACCAGATAACTATGGCAGCATTTGATTGGTCTGATAAGGGGAGGTGTAACCGGATAACGATGGAAGCATTTGATTGGTCAGTTGAGGGGAGAGGGTAACCGGATAACGATGGAAGCATTTGATTGGTCTGATAAGGGGAGAGTGTAACTGGATAATGATGGAAGCATTTGATTGATCTCATTTGATTGGTCTGATGAGTGGAGAGGGTAGGTAACTGGATAACATTGGAAGCATTTGATTGGTCTGATAAGGGGAGAGTGTAACCGGATAATGATGGAAGCATTTGATTGGTCTGATAAGAGTGAGTGTTAACGGAGAATGATGGAAGCATTTGATTGGTCTCATTTGATTGGTCTGATAAGGGGAGAGGGTAACCAGATAACTATGGCAGCATTTGATTTGTCTGATACGGGTAGAGGGTAACCGGATAACAATGGACGCATTTGATTGGTCTTATGAGGGGAGAGGGTAACCGGATAATGATGGAAGCATTTGATTGGTCTCATAAGGGGAGAGGGTAACCGGATAATGATGGAAGCATTTGATTGATCTCATTTGATTGGTCTCATTTGATCGGTCTGATTGGTCTGATAAGGAGAGAGGGTAACCGGATAATGATGTTAGCATTTGATTGGTCTGATATGTGGTGAGTGTAACCGGATAAAAATGGAAGCATTTGATTTGTCTGATAAGGGGAGAGTTTAACCGGATAACGATGGGAGCATTTGATTGGTCTGATGAGGGGAGAGGGTAACCGGATAACGATGGAAGCATTTGATTGGTCTGATGAGGGGAGAGTGTAACCGGATAACGATGGAAGCAATTGATTGGTCTGATAAGGGGAGAGTGTAACCGGATAACAATGGAAGCATTTGATTGGTCTGATGAGGGGAGGGGGTAACCGGATAACGATGGAAGCATTTGATTGGTCTGATAAGGGGAGAGTGTAACTGGATAATTATGGAAGCATTTGATTGATCTGATTTGATTGGTCTCATTTGATCGGTCTGATTGGTCTGATAAGGAGAGAGGGTAACCGGATAATGATGTTAGCATTTGATTGGTCTGATATGGGGTGAGTGTAACCGGATAACAATGGAAGCATTTAATTGGTCTGATGAGGGGAGAGGATAACCGGATAGTGACGGAAGCATTTGATTGGTCTCATAAGGGGAGAGTGTAACCGGATAATGATGGAAGCATTTGATTGGTCTCATTTGATTGGTCTGATAAGGGGAGAGGTTAACCAGATAACTGTGGCATCATTTGATTGGTCTGATAAGGGGATAGGGTAACCGGATAACGATGGAAGCATTTGATTGGTCTGATAAGGGGAGAGGGGAACCGGATAACGATGGAAGCATTTGATTGTTATGATAATCGGAGAGGGGAACCGGATAACGATGGAAGCATTTGATTGGTATGATAAGGGGAGAAGGGAACTTGATAATGATGGAAGCATTTTATTGGTATGATAAAGAGAGAGAGGAACCGGTTAATGGTGGAATCATTTGATTGGTATACAATAAGAGGAGAGGGGAACTCGAAAATGATGGTAGCATTTGATTGGTATGATAAAGGGAGAGGGGAACCGGATAACGATGGAAGCATTTGATTGGTATGATAAAGGGAGAGGGGAACCGGATAACGACGGAAGCATTTGATTGGTATGATAAAGGGAGAGGGGAACCGGATAACAATGGAAGCATTTGATTGGTATGATAAAGGGAGAGGGGAACCGGATAACGACGGAAGCATTTGATTGGTATGATAAAGGGAGAGGGGAACCGGATAACGATGGAAGCATTTGATTGGTATGATAAGGGGAGAAGGGAACTCGATAACGATGGTAGCATTTGATTGGTATGATAAGGGGAGAGGGTAACCGGATAATGATGGAAGCATTTCATTGGTATGGTAAAGGGAGAGGGGAACCAGATAACGATGGAAGCATTTGATTGGTCTGATAAGGGGAGAGGGGAACCAGATAACGATAGAAGCATTTGATTGGTATGATAAGGGGAGAGGGGAATCGGATAACGAAGGAAGCATTTGATTGGTATGATAAAGGGAAAAGGGAACCAGATAATGATGGAAGCATTTGATTGATGTTACAAGGTGTCCGGAATGTATTAAATATATAAGAATGGGGTAAAGGATCTTCAATTTACAAACCTCAAAATTGAGAAACATCAACCATTATGAACTGTAAGCATTAATATTATTATACGATATTGAACACTATTCAACATGTTTTAAAGGTTTATATCGCTGGAAAAAAACTTTTTGGCATCGAAAAGAATGGCAAAAAAGGACGGAATATACATGTATAGGCAAGACAATATCAGTTCCATTTTGATCTAAAATCAGTATAGAGCAAGATGAAATAAACCATATTATTCTATGAATGTTACTATGTTCTGGGGCCATATTTATAAAGCTTTTTAAATAAATCTTAGTTGATTTCTACTCGAGTCGAAATTTAATAACCTTAAAAGTATGTGAATTGACAGATAATTGATGAAACTTTAAAACTTTGCCAGAACATTCCCCAAAAATGTGTTTTACAACACGTAATTGATTTGATTTTTAAGGATAAATCTTCAAGTTTTCAGATGTTTAATAAAAGTTTCTAGTATTTTCTTGTTTTTCCAATATTTCTATATATCAATGTTTTCTTGTCTGTTCAGAATGGCTTTGGAAGTACGACAACAGAGTGAGATTATCGAGGACAAACTTCAACAGTTGGCTGAACGACTTGAGAGCTTCGTTTCAAAACTTAACACTGTAAGTTGTTTTTTTCTCTGTGTGTAAATTATTGTTGTTTTATTAGAATGTTTCTGGTTGTGCTAGGATAATTGTATCTTGGGGCTATTCCATTAAAACATACCCGGGACCACAGGAAGGCAATCTAATTAATATCTATGAGTGAACCCTCAATTAATTAACATCTATGAGTGAACCCTATTTTCTGAAATTTTGTTCTTTAAATTCAATTTTGCATCTATGGGTGCGTGTTCAATTTCACAAATGCCTTCCTGGGGTCCCATGTACATTTTAATGGAATAGCCCTTGTGTTAGAGAGAAGTATTGAGCTTTGTTAAATTTTTATGAGAGAAAGATCAGACTTCCTCAGAGCCAAAAAGAAAATTGAGATAATTGCTTATATTAATAATTACTCCAAACACAAAAATAACTGACGTTGACTCATGTCATCAAAAAAGTGTCATTGGCAAGAATATTCTTATTCAACAAAAGGAAAAAGAAATCCGATTTAAGATGTAATAATTTATTAAACTGATTGTTTCGATCCTCCGCTCAGTGGCAGGCATGTGTGTGTTTTTTTCACTCACTTGCATTTTCTCATTTGTGGAAAGAATCTTATGCCTGCGTACTCGTGAGGGATTTTCCTATAATCTGTCCCAGCAGTTACGTACTCTCTTATTCACCACTCTGCTTGTGATGGATATGAAAGTATTCATTCTTGAAAAAAGTACCTGTTATGTATTAATTTGACCATGTAGATACCTTTTAAAATGTATACATCCACTAAATACTGTGCTCCAGATAAGATGCTTATCTGCATAATTACACATATTTTATCATCAAAATTGCATTTAAAATAAAATTATTGCATACAAAACACGTTAAAAATTCGCTGATAAATATTGAGAACCAAATTTTCGTGTACACAAATAGTAGCTTAGGAAAACAGGGTGCGGCCGGTCATATACTCAACAGATGCTTATTGAAGTTTGAGGTACTGAATGACAATCAAGTGCCTCCAGCAATTACTAGTAGATGCTTGCAAGAAAAAATATATGGCCTTTTTGTTGGCAGTATAATGTCAGTATAATGTGACTGGGTGGGGTCATGTGTCTACAGTGTGGTATTCCAGTACGGCCACACTATAAAACATTAAACTCACTGTTACAAGTAGACACCATCATGCATATGACTGAAAGCTTGTAAAAAGTGATGATAACCCCACATAGGCATGCATGTTTATAAAATAAGAATGTTAGTGAAAAATTAATATCTTGACCCTTTAGTTGCTTGTCATGAATTTCATAAGTTGATGACCCAATGATGTGCGAGTGAATACCCGCGCTATAATTTAACGCACCATAATGAATACGTAAGGTTTTACTTACCTATAATGCTCCCCAACTCCTCTATACCAAGGTAAACGTTGATGTACTATCAGGACGTGTTGTAGTTGGTTCGGTGGTTGAGTAGTGCCACTTTTCTCCATACTACATGTACTACTTGGTAAAGTATGTCCTGCTTTGCCTCATTTTAGTAGATTTCTGCATGCTAGGGAAATCATTATTTTGAAATATACGTTAAAAAATATATCCGTATACAGAGTTCTATATAATAGTTAAATAAAATTTGATTTTCAGCTCTGCTTGAAATTCAATGATGAACTGGAGCGAAACATTCACAACATTGATGATAAGATTCGTGAGAAGGAATTTATCTCGATCAGACCGGAGATACCCGTCACTAGTGACCACAGTAGTCAGGGAGCCGGTCCACTAAGCAGTCAGTCTAGTGGTCAGACAAATGGTCAGACCGCAGGCAAGAAAATTCAGCGACAAAGACTATTACAGGAGGTGATAAATGGGTAAGTGGTAGTAGCTCTTTTTATATCCCTATCGGTGATCATTCTCTGACTGAACTGCCATAGCTCTGCATAACCATTTTAGCATGAGTAAACAAGGTCACTTCGAGGCCTGGGTGTATGTAACCATTTTCCTGGATGAGTTTAAGTTTAAACGGACACGAGACATAGCAATATGGAAGTATTAAATTTTGTTAATCCAGTCTAACTTGGACTTTCAACCTGCTTGTATATAATTCAATATTGAGGTAATGCATTTTTTTCTTCATTTTTCGACTATAGATTTAAACTTAGTATCGGTGCAATATTAGCAACAGTTAGTTATATGCAAAACCAATTTGCTTTGAAATAGTTATTAATAATAATTTTTAAGTATGCAAGTGGTGTAGAAAAAAATGAGAAGCCACAAATTTTAAAATATACCATGATTGTTACATGTCCCTTTAAAGTTCCCCGGCCATTTTTTGTTTCATGAACATGTTTATGTTTATTTAAATCAAAATAAATACGCAACGAGTTATATTTACAATTCACACATTGCAATATCTGTGAAAAGCGTGAATAAGATTTTATTTGATGAAGTAGGAAACTTTGAATAGTTAAATTAATCCACATGTAAATGTATTTATCAATTATCTGGCAATAGTTGTGTAGCTGTACAATTCAGATTTACCTCATTTCCCCATGCAAACAATATTATTTTTACATTCAACTTAGTAACGGATTTAAATATATGTATCTCTCCGGGGCTATCAATAAATGATCAAAGTTAGTGTTGGGAATCGGTTGAAAATTCATGATCGATCATCAGAATTTTCAACCAACCGATGCTCGATGATTCATCGATTAAACATGGCTTCCATAATTATAAGACACCAGTGTTAGCCTTTTTCAGTCAATATTGAAGAAAAGAAACAAATTTCAAGTATGTTCTGGTCATTAAGCAATTGAATGAAACTTACCAAGCATTTATTTTAAGTATAAATTGTGATGGAGATATATGATTACTTGTTGCAAAACTAAAACTTATTTCATTCTCTTGTATATTTTAGTACAAGAGAATGAAATAAGTTATAATTTTGCAACAACCGAGTAAACTCGATCATGAAAAATTGTAATCGATTAATCGGATAAAGGCCGATGCTCGATCAAATCGATTAATCGGAACAGCACTACTCAAGGTTATGCAAATATTGCTAGTTATAATCAATGTTGATCTGGGCGCAGTTGTTTGAAGGTCTGTTAACTTAACCGAGAGTTGAGTCAAAATTTCAGATCTCACTGAATTTTCGATAAATTAATATTTCTGCCAGGATTCTGAGCCTGTGAAAGCAGTATGTTAAGAAGAAATGCAAATTAAACACTTTCATTATTATTAAATATATATTTATGAGAAAATGCACTTTAAAGTTTACACTAGCCAAGGATTAAGCTAGAAAGCAGAGAAATTAACATTTAAGACATTTGAAAATTATTTAGAAATATCGAAATGAAATTAGGTTTATATTTATATTAAAGTAGTTAACCCATCTGCTGAAGTGTTGAGCACCCTGCTTGCTTGATGTTTTAATGTTTTTGAACACATGTGCTTTCCAATTTGCTAGCTACTGGTTTTAATAATACTATTTTTAAATGTTTTAATAATTTATACAGTTCCAAGGATATGAGCGGAAGATTATCCTTTCTTTTGATTTTATTATTTTTTAATTATTTACTTTCACTTTTTTAAAAATTCATTATGTTTTTTTACATGTTAATTTATCCTATATTACCAATGTATGCAAATAATAACTTTAAAGAATATAATTATAATTATAAGTAATATCTGGGTAAGTCACCTACTTTGTTAATCAGTTTTATAACAATCCCACTATGCATTGCTTCTAGTTCTACAATAAGCATTTTGTGCATCTGAATCACTGAGAAGTGCTGTGTTATCACTGGAGATAATTAAATTATTGGAATATAATACATTAAAGGTGGCACTAGTAACAACATCATAGAAGTAAAAATGTTACAAACAGTACAAACAGTAAAATGTAATAAAAAGCTTCATATCTTATAAGTAAGGATTATAATTATCATGATATAAATGTGTTTTTAGCTCGACTGATCAGAGATCAGCAGAGCTTATGCCGTGGTGCGTCGTCCGTCGTCCGTCTGTCTGTCCGTAAACTTTTATCTGAAACTACTGGATCGATATTCATGAAACTTTACAGAAATGTTGCCCATAAAGTCTAGTTGATCCTAGCAAAAATTCATGTTGATGTGAAATCCAAGATGGCCGCCAAAGCTAAAAATAGAGTTTTAAAATACAAGTTTGTAGCGACTACTTCTTGAAAACTATAAGTGATATTGATATGGGACTTTTTCTAAAATGATCAGCATGACATGATGTTGATCCTTGTCAAAAATCGTTTTGATTCAACGTTAAACATGGGTGCCAGTGGCCATCTTTGTTTACATAGAGTTATATAGTAAAAACTTGTAGCGACTACTCCTTTGAAACTTTACAGGAATGTTGCTCTTGATGTCTTATTGATCCTAGCAAAATTTCAGATCTGCCAGAAATTCAAGATGGCCGTCACAGCTAAAAATAGATTTTTAAAAAATAAGTTTGTAGCGACTACTTCTTGAAAACTATAAGAGATATTGATATGGGACTTTTTCTTAAATGATCAGTATGACATGATGTTGGTCCTTGTCGAAAATCGTTTTGATTTGACGTTAAACATGGCTGCCAGCGGCCATCTTTGTTTACATAGAGTTATATAATGAAAACTTGTAGCGACTACTCCTCTGAAACTACTTGACGGATTTTCATGAAACTTCACAGGAATGTTGCTCTTAATGTCTAATTGATCCTAGCAAAATTTCAGGTCGGCCGGAAATTCAAGATGGCCGCCACGGTTAAAAATAGATTTACAAAAAAAAACAAGTCTGTAGCGACTACTTCCTGAAATCAAAATCAATCAGTAGAGCTTTAAGGTCATTGACCTCTTGTTATATCCTCATATCCCCTAATCACCTTCCTCTCAACATCTTTTTAGTCCCCCCACCGGTCCCGGTGGTGCGGGGGTGACTATATGTTTACACCCTGTCCGTCCTTCTGTCCTTTCTTCCGAATGCTTGTCAGGGCCATATTTTCAATACTATAAGACTTTGAGATACCAAACTTGGTATGTGGATACATCTTGGGATAGCGGTGTGTCGCGTACCAAAATAAGGTCACTGTGACCTCTGTCATAGAAAATGCTTGTCCAGACCATATTTTCAATACTATAAGACTTTGAGATACCAAACTTGGTATGTGGATACATCTTGGGATAGCAGTGTGTCGCGTACCAAAATAAGGTCACTGTGACCTCTGTCATAGAAAATGCTTGTCCAGACCATATTTTCGATACTATAAGACTTTGAGATACCAAACTTGGTACGTGGATACATCTTGGGATGGCGGTGTGTCGCGTACCAAAATAAGGTCATTGTCACCTTGACCTGTGACCTCTGTCCTAGAAAATGCTTGTTTGGACCGTATTTTCAATACTATAACACTTAGAGATACCAAACTTGGTATGTGGAAGATAACACTTAGAAATACCAAATTTGGTATGTGGATACATCTTGGGAAAGAGGTGTGTCACGTACCAAAATAAGGTCACTGTGACCTTGACCTTGACATGTGACCTCTGTCATAGAAAATGCTTGTCCGGGCCATATTTTCAATACTACATGTATAACACTTAGAGATACCAAACTTGGTATGTGGATACATTTTGGGATAGCGATGTGTTGTCGCATACCAAAATAAAGTCACTGTGATCTTGATCTTGACCTCTGTGATAGAAAGCTTGTCCGGCCCGTATTTTCAATACAATAACTCTTAGAGATAACAAACTTTGTATGTGGATACATCTTGGGATAGCGGTGTGTCGCGTACCAAAATAAGGTCATTGTCACCTTGACCTTGACCTGTGACCTCCGTCCTAGAAAATGCTTGTTTGGACCGTATTTTCCATACTATAACACTTAGAGATACCAAACTTGGTATGTGGAAGATAACACTTAGAAATACCAAATTTGGTATGTGGATACATCTTGGGATAGAGGTGTGTCACGTACCAAAATAAGGTCACTGTGACCTTGACCTTGACATGTGACCTCTGTCATAGAAAATGCTTGTCCGGGCCATATTTTCAATACTACATGTATAACACTTAGAGATACCAAACTTGGTATGTGGATACATTTTGGGATAGCGATGTGTTGTCGCATACCAAAATAAAGTCACTGTGACCTTGATCTTGACCTCTGTGATAGAAAGCTTGTCCGGCCCGTATTTTCAATACTATAACTCTTAGAGATAACAAACTTTGTATGTGGATACATCTTGGGATAGCGGTCTGTCGATTTCCAAAATAAGGTCATTGTGACCTTGACATGTGACCTCTGTCATAGAAAATGCTTGTCCGGACCGTATTTTCAATACTATAACACTTAGAGATACCAAACTTGGTATGTGAAGACATCTTGGGATAACTGTGTGTCGCATACCAAAATAAGATAATTGTGACCTTGACCTGTGACCTCTGTCATAGAAAATGCTTGTCTGGACCGTATTTTCAATACTATAACACTTAGAGATACCAAACTTGGTATGTGAATACATCTTGGGATAGCGGTGTGTCGCGTACCAAAATAAGCTCACTGTGACCTTGACCTATGATGTCTGTCATAGAAAATGCTTGTCCGGACCGTATTTTCAAACTATAACACTTAGATATACCAAACTTGATATTTGAATACATCTTGGGATAGGGGTGTGTCGCGTACCAAAATAAGGTCATTGTAACCTTGACCTTCATCTTTGACCTCCATCATAGGAAATGTCTGAAAAATGCTTGTCTGGGCCGGTGGGGGACTATGGATTGCCCTGCAATTCTTGATCCTCTTGTTTAATTTGCTTAGTACTGGTTCTTCCCAGGAAGACATCGTGAGTGATTAAAATAAGTTCATAGAGCTTTCGTTACAATCTATGTAAAATAAATAAGTTTAAACTAACTTATTTTAATCCTTTTTTCCCCAGATTATTGGAAAACCAAACCAATGTGCTTGACATGAAGAGAGAGTTGGAGATCAACACTGGATTGTTGAAGACGTGAGTTTCTGTTTTGAACATTGTTTGTCTCGGCGATGTAGTTTAAGTTTCCTGTACTTAACAATGGTTTTATCTGTGATGATTGTCCACCAGATATTGTACAATTATTATCACGTGTGTTAGATCCAGCTGACAATGAGGAGTAACATAATTATAGACCAGCAATGGTAATTGGAAAGATTTTGACAAATCTAAATTGAGGCTCTCTAAAAATGCCTTCCTTCTGCTTAATTAGCCATAGTCTGTTAATACAATGGTGGTCAAAGCATTGCATTAAATGTCTTTTTGTAAATGAATTTGAATTGGTAGAGGTAACATATTGTTTAGGGCGCTTGTTTCAGCCAAAGGACTTTTTAGACAAAATACAATTCGTACCTAAATAAGTTGTATATCAGTGAAACAGAAATTTTTAGTGGTAAATCAAAATACCTTACTTTTCAGATTCGGTTGAGAAATATAAAAAAATTGTGCAAAAGCTGTTTTTGATGGGTCATTTCTGCTGCATGAAAAATTTGAAAAATATTTTTTTTTTAGAATTTTTATCCAAAGATGGTTTTAAATTGTTGGATATTAGAAAAATAAGACACCCTGAAAGTTTTATAGCAAAATATGAAGTATTACTGAAGTTATTTGAAATTTCTTAATTTTCTGCTGTCCCACCAACAAGGAATTTACATAGGAAAAGCCTCATCAAAAAATCATTTTGGAAAAGCCTCATCAAAAAATCATTTTGGCTGTAAAATATTTATTTCTCAACCGATTTTCAAAAGTAAAGTAGTTTTATTTACCACTAAAAATGCCAGTTCTATTATTTAAATTGCTCGAGTTACTGCAGAAAAACCATTGGCTGAAACAAGCGCCCCAAGCAATAGTAGAAAGTAGAGTAAACATTTGTAGGATACATATATTTGTCTGCAAAATTAGTTTGTGTTTATGCAAGACGGAAAGTGGCCCCCGACCAGTAAAGTGTCTATTTCTTTTCCGAAAATTAGTAATGTGCGAAAACAACTTGCTTTGAACTGTAATAATTAAATAATTATTATTAATGATTGCAATATGAAGTTATGTAGGAAAACTAATGGGATGCTGCAAGTTTTTCAAAAATAGAAATGTCCATGTGTCTCTTTAATTGAACTCGCACTATTTCTTACAAAGCAATTCTATAGAGAGGCATCACAAAACATGTTTCTTAAACTGATGCAACTTTTTGGTGTGACAAAGATAACCATTCAGAACATCGTGTAACATATACTGACGATGATGGGCGACCGGGGAGCAAATTCTTTTTTAAACTAACACTAAAAATGCCTGTACAATTTCTGATTCCAGTGTGCATAAAGCTAGGTTTTTAATCAATGTTAATAAGTTTGTATTTTTTGAAAATATCAGTAACACTAAGGTTTTTAATTCTTGTGTAAAGGTTTTAGGAGCAAGTAACTTCAAGGCAATATTTTCTACGACGTCAATTTACACTATAACAATGGGTAACTCTGTGTAAATCAAACAGATACAGGTACGAGTTACCATTCTTTAGTTAAAATATATTATCATGTTTTAACTACGTAGTTTAATAAAAAATATGACGCCATAATAGTGTTATTTTTTTGATAATTTATTATGCGACAGTATGCCCGCGCATCCCCAGCACCATATAAGGAAGTAAACACCATTTTCAGAGAAATTCCTTTCGTTTCTGTACCACTTATTTACTTTTTAGTGGTTTCTTCTGTTTCCAATCGTCAGTGCTAAACGTCTGTCAATAAGTAACATCACTTAATTAATTTGCAGTGTAAAAACAGTTTTTAAATGAGAATGGCAGAAACCGGGCTTGGCCGGAAACTGGCCCCTAACCAGTATACGTACAGATTAAAACATGTAAAAAAATATTTTTGGAAAAATGGATGCTTGAAGTCTGAAATATACATATAGATTAAATTATGCCATGCATACTCCATGCAAAATTAAATTATACTCCATGCAACCTAAAAGTAAACTTGATTTATTTTGTTTCAGGTTTTCAGAAGAACTTGTACTGCCAAAAGATTTAAACAAGCGTTCAGATCAGCAGGATTTTTAAATGCCCATATGACAGCTGAATGCAACATTTCATACACAATATGTTTATTAACCAAAATTATCAAAGAGTGTATCCAGCTTTGGTATAAATGTAAAACTTTAAAGTATGATACATGTACAGATTTGCATTTGTTTATAAGAAATAGTGATATATGTGTACTTGTTAATTTTGTATTGATATTAGTATCCTTATGTAAACTTATATTTTATATGTTTTATCATTTGTGCAACTTTCTTCATATATGAGCATGTATGCGATATCCAAAAGAAAGAATTATTTTTATAAAAAAAATTAAGAATGTTCTTTTATTATTTTTTTTAGATAGTATGCCTGTGGTTGTGATTACTTGAAATTTTATGTTTACTATAAAATTGTATCAGTTTCTTTTTATTTAATAATGCTAGAATAAATAATTGTTATTTGTTTTTATTTTCAAAAACATTTAAAACATCATAGTATTTTGGTGATCTGTTGACAGTACTCTTTGTTGACCGAAGGGGTCCAATTTAAGAAAGCTGAAAAATTAAAAAATAATAAAAAAATAGAATAATAAATAAACTGAAATAAGCCAGCTGCCTAACCCTATGCTTTTTGTGCCACAAGAGGTGTCAGAAAAAGGACAAACATGGCTGCAGCAAAATTGAGTGCTTGAAACAGATTTTTTTTAACTCAGTTCTGCAGGTGTGAATGATCTTGGCCCATTTTCTTTATAAATGCAGGTTGGGCCCCTCAGTGTTTGTTCCTGTTAGCACCATATAACATTTCTTTGCGCCATAAAACATAATTCATCTGAAGTCATTGTAAATAGCATATTATTTATTCAAATGATTTCTATATAATGCCCAACATTTAAATTCCGATAATGATGAATGCTGGCCATGCTTTATTATCGGAATTTTTACGGCAAAAATGTTTCTGGTTGAAACTTATAACCATTGCCTCGGGGGACATTAATGCAGGCATGAAGACTTGAGGAGTGGTTATATGGTTGTACAATACATAATAACAGTAAGGTTGGCGGAAGTCTATGTATTTAAATATCTTAGTTCATACAGTTTCGATTAAAAATGAAAAATTATTTTCTTTCTATTCTGAAAATAGGATTGTTAAAAATGTTTGCTGTGAAAAAATACATTTAAAAAAAAATATGGAAAAAAAATATGGAAAAAAAAAGTGTAAATGTATGACATATTTTGTAGAAATGTTGCATTCGGCTCTCATTTTATAAGGGCATCATTGGATCCTGGTCAGACTTGATACAGACATTGGGCAGTACATGACATACAAATACATACAAATACAAAGTCGTGAGTGCACTTGGCCACTTTGTTTCATGCGGATAATTCTGGATCTGCAGAAAGAATTTAAAGGAAAACTAAACAAGTACGCTAGAAATACAAAGCCATAAGTGCAAGGAAGTGACGTGGTTCTACTTGTGCGCTTTGTTTTATTGTGGATAAATCTGCATCAGCAGGAAGGCTGAAGACGGGCCTTGTTTATAGCGTGTGTTTGTAACAAACAATCAAGGTTGACAATCGGAGCATTCACACGTGACAGAATGCATGAAGGCATTCACTAAGAAGTAAATAAAAAATTGTCCTGAAATAGTATCAAAATGAAAAGAGGAACGGATTATTATTTGTTTTATTGAGAGAAAAAAAGGTGCAGAAATGCTTGGCGGTATATATATGCCAGCTTGGCTGAATACATTTTATATAAAAAGTGAACATGAATTAAAGTGGATCTTACACATCCTTGGATGAATTAAAGTGAATCTTGAATTAAAGTGAATCTTACACATCCTTGGATGAATTAAAGTGAACACCCTCATTACATAAAAAATCAAAAATCGTCGACACTCGAAATGGATTTTGATTGTTGACGGTTAAATATAAATGCTTCAACAATTTCACATTGTGCAGGTCCATTTTATAGTTCAGTTTAAAGTTTAGTTAGATATCGAATTGATGTACATGAAGAACCAGTGACTATCTGAGATGAATATTTCTGTGACAAATAGAATATTTAATGATTTTGATTGTGCAGTCTGTACATGTTCGAACATTACCAATGACGGGTGTGTATGCACTGCACTGCATGGACAATGACGATGTTCAGTTGAATATCTGAAGCACTCAGGAGTTAGCACAAACCGCATGAATAAATTGTTCTAGTCGCTGCAGATGTTATATATCCTATAAAAGTGATCGTACAAATGATACTGTTAAGATAAATGATACTGGTAAATTCAAGTGTGAAACATGAAATTCTTACAGGCAGCATATATACAGTGCAGTTCTTACATTGTGATAATTTTCTTCTGAAAAATGAAAGCCTGAGCAGTATGGTATTGTCCGGTTTTCTATAACTTTTTTAAAAGAAAAGGAGAGTTAATGCGTTAAATGTTTTATGTTATGTTTTGGATTTAGCTCTGCTTCCTACGAAGTACATATCTGTGATCAACCAATGTTGGATGGTAACTATCAGACAGAATAGACAATGGTTATTAATCAATGGAACAGCTAAATGCTGTGATTAGTGTTAAAGAAACGAAAACGTCAAATCACTACAAAACCATGATTCCAAACTCTATCAATATGTTGAGGTCATAAAATGATGCATAGTTGCTGATTAAAAGTCTAGATTTGTTCAACGGTACTTAAAATAACCATAACTGAATATGCATAGGATAGATTAAGAGTTGCTAGCTCGTAATTCGACATTTCGGCAAGGATAACAGTCGCCTGGCCCGTTAAAGCATTTATATTGTAATTATAGAATTTGGATTCGCAACATAATTATGTAAGTTACATATATACATTATTGTTAGTAGTGTTGTTCCGATTAATCGATCAGTTATGCCTTTTATCTGATTAATCGATTACACTTTTTCATGATCGATTTCACTAGGTTGTTGAAAATTATGGCTCATTTCATTTTCTTGTACTAAAATATACAAGAAAATAAAATGAGTTACTTTTGCAACATATATTTTCAAAGGTAATCACATATGTATAGTGGGTATCACAACTTTTTTTTTTTAAATATATGTTGGTTAGTTTTATTCAGTTCCTTTATTACCAAAACATACTTGAAATGTGATTCTTTTCTTCATTATAGTTTGAAAAAGTCTTACACTTGTCTTTTATAGCAGCCATGTTTAATTGATTAATGATCGATCATCGGTCGGTTAAATAGTCTGATGATCGACCATGAATTTTCAGCCGATTCCCAACACTAATTGTTAGTAAACTTAGAAAAGGTGTACATCCTTTGTAAAATTTGCCAGTTGTCAAATGGCTTTGATGGATTATAACCTGAACAGAACTGCTTGTACAAACTACACATCCAAGAAATTGCACTGGAGAGAAAAAAATATCTGCTTGCTATTCAGACACAGTGGAGATAAAACAGGCCTTTTATTTAGATCAGAGGAAACCTCTTGAAACTTGCTAATAGAAAACATTTATAAACAATTGTTTTAGAATAATCTATGTAAATTAGCAAGTCTTAATTTGTAACATGAACACAGCGAGTCAAAAAAGTTGCTTTGAAAATCTCAAATTATATCAAACCTTTATCTGTCGTTTAGCGAGTATTTATTATGCAAACGATGAGTTAAGCTATGGATACATGTACCTCTGAAAGTTCACAAAAAGAAGTATGATTGAGAAAGAAATATCTTCAAAAATTGAAGGCATAAACCAATAGATGCTGTGTAGAGAGAATAAGGCTATGGAATCTATATATGTAACCAATGTTTGTTTTTTCAGTAACACGCATTTATAGTATGTTCAAGTTATTTCCATGTATTAATACATAACAAGTTGTCTTAACCCGCTACATATATGTAATGGACTGTTCTTTCTCTGAATTAAGACTATTCCATTTATGTGACAAAGGGGTGTTTTTGGAAAATGACTGATCAGCAGCTGGACATTGTAAACCCTGATTAGCCTGGTTACTTGCAGGCTGAGTAACTCGCAGGCTGATCTGTGGTTTACAATGGACGCAAAGGCTATTATAGTCGTGCTTAGCAGGTAAAGGGTTAGTTAATACATAACAAGTTGTCTTAAAATGTCTTTCAGTGATTTGTGATGATACTTTATGCCTGTGAACGACATGTATGGCTGTGAACTACATGTATGACTGTGAACTACATGTATGACCTCCACTTATTGTGTGATTGTGTCTGAAGTGCCTCTGTCTCCATTATGGGTGTGTAAAACTGTTAAAGGGTTTACATCAGGCTTTTTTCTAGAAAAATCTAAAATGTTAAAAAACATTTCAATTCATGATAATAATGTCATATCACTCAAAATGTATCAGGACTTTAATTTGACTGCACCATAGATATTGAAAGAAATCCGGCTTTATAAATGTTAAAATTAACCCTGGTGTGTAAGCTTGGATAGCACATATTAGTGTGCAGAATGAACGTCCTTGTAAACAATACGTGGTCCGAGTGCCAACCCCATCTCCAGAAAGCGAAAACGGGGTTAGCTGGGGTATGAAATAAAAGCTTAATTTCACCTCATCCGATCTTTACCAAACTTTACCAGATTGTTAATATCAATGAAAGCTCGGACAAGTTTGAAAACCAGCCAGATGGGACCAGTAACAGTGGAGTTATAGCCATTGATTTAGTTAAAAATGCTATATTTTGCCTCGTTAAGACGATAGGGCCTTCATTTTTCATCTGATCTTTACCAAACTTTACCAGATTGTTAATAGCTTGGACAAATTCGAAAACCAGCCAGATCGGACCAGAACAGCAGAGTTTTGGCCCTTGATTTATTTAAATATGCTATAATTTGCCTTGTTAAGACGATAGAGCCTTCATTTTTCATCCGATCTTTTCCAAACTTTACCAGATTGTTAATATCAATAAAAGCTTGGACAAGTTTGAAAACAGATCGGACAAGTAAAAGCAGAGTTATGGCCCTTGATTTATTTAAAAATGCTATATTTTGCCTTTTTAAGACGATAGGGCCTTCATTTTTCGTCCGCTCTTTACCAAACTTTAACAGATTGTTAATATCAATGAAAGCTCGGACAAGTTCGAAAACCAGCCAGATCGGACCAGTAACAGTGGAGTTATGGTCATTGATTTAGTTAAAAATGCTATATTTTGCCTCGTTAAGACGATAGGGCCTTCATTTTTCATCTTTACCAAACTTTACCAGATTGTTAATATCAGTGAAAGCTTGGACAAGTCGAAAACCAGCCAGATCGGACCAGAAACAGCGGAGTTATGGCCCTCGATTTCTTTTAAAATGCTATATTTTGCCTTGTTAAGACAAAAGGGCCTTCATTTTTCATCCAATTTTTACCAAACTTTACCAGATTGTTAATATCAATGAAAGCTCGGACAAGTTTGAAAACCAGGCAGATCGGATCAGAACAGTGGAGTTATGGCCCTTGATTTAGTTAAAAATGCTATATTTCCAACGGGACAACAGAAAATTAAGAAAACTCAAAATACTTCAGTTAGCCTCAGTATTTTGCTAAAAAACCCTCTAAGGATGTCTTAATTTACATTTATCCAACAAATTATTGAACCATTTTTGGATAAAACGAGAATCTGAAAAAAAATAAAAATGTTTTGATGCAGCAGAATTTTACATTGAAATCCCTATCAAAAACAACTTCTGCTCACGAAATTTTTATTTCTCAACTGATTTTGAGAAGTACGGTAAGGTAAAAAAAAAATAACACTGAAATTCTCTCGCTTAGTTTAAAGTTGAATTTTGTCTGGAATGGCCAACAAACCTTTGGCTGAAGCAAGTGCCCCGAACAGTAAATCTTTACTTGTATAATTATATAGTACTGTACTGTAAATATGACATGACAGTGTTTGAACTCTGTAAATATTGAAGCTGAAGCAGATAAAACACTATGGTCGGAAAATTTTGCACCGGTTCCATTTTTCGATAATATATTTGTAAATGCAATGCATTATCTGTGGAATATGAACACCTAAAAAATTTCGAAATCTCTACAATTGGAAAACTAATAAAAACACTATAAGCTCGCTCCACTTTCATGGTCTCCACTTCCATAGTATCCAGTTATAAATATGATTTAAATATCGGAAATTGTCTGAATTAACAGATTAACTGAGAAAACCAAAGTTTCAGAAAATAACAAATTAAGTCGTCTGTAATCGACCATGGAAGCAAATTTGTGAGAGAAAAAAAGATTATTTGGATGCAAAACTGGACAAAAAAATGGCTGTGAATTCATTAACCTGCAACTGAATCAGGAGATAAGTGAGAACTTAAGAGCAAACACAGATAAAATGATTCATTGGTCTTACTAAACAGATCAAGTCTCATGATAGCTGATTTCAGCAGACAGCTGATTTAATTAAGCAGTCTTGATAGGACTGAAAGATTGTTTAAACCATACAAACATTATACAGCTGATTTAAGACGATACAAAATTGCAAATAGTCTTAAAAATGTCCAAAATATGCATGTGCATATTATTTGTGCATACTAAATTTGTTGATTTGACATTTTGTGAAAATCAGGTGCAAGGCTTTTTAAAATGTTCCTCATACAGTATATATGATTGTTTTTGTTTTTTTTAAAACTAGCTGTAAAATTTGTTTGATTTGAATGCTTTCATTGCAACTAATTTGTCCACAGGAACTGGTCACTTTTAATTTTTGCCTTCTGTTATTATAATTGTCTATATATTTTGCCTTCTGTTATTATAATTGTCTATATAGACAATTATAATAATAGAAGGCAAAAATTAAAAGTGACCAGTTCCTGTGAGTATGTCACTTAGAAAATGTACAAATACTACACAATCATCTTAACACTAATTTATGTTATATCATTGTTTATTATATACATGTCTACATTGTACTGTTATTTTCTGACAAAGAAATACAAAAATACAGTACCACTACTAATGTGTTTTCTGATTATATATAGAGGGTCTTACATGATTGCGGTGCCAAGCATCGTATCAGTTTTATCCAAGTTGAACCCCCGTGTGGTTGCTGGGGTAGAAGACAACCAATGCAAATCCCACTAGAGGCAGAGATGTAGGCCCCACCCCATTTGTGCTCATTTTGTCATTTTTTATCATGCTCATTCAAGGTCTTTATCTTGACACCGCATATGCAAACGTGAATCAGAAATAGAGTGTCCACTATAAAATGTGCAGCAACTCTGCAGTTCTGCAGGTTAGAAGGTTCTTTGAGGCCCATTCTCCATATATTATCTTGATGTAATTGGAGGATAAGGCTGGCATGTTCATTCCTATTAGGCATCATATAACCTTTTATGTGTTGGTGCGCCATAAAATCCAGTTCACTTCAACATTTTTAATGAATTCAATATTAAATGGCCATGAATGTGGGATTCTATTTATTACATAACTCAAAAATAACCCATAAGCAACATTGATTAGTGTAGCTGCTTATATATAATGTCGTTTTTAATGATGACTTCATACGTTTGTTTTATGGCATTGTATGTTGACTCAGTCTTCTCAGTACGACGCCGAAAAACGGAACTACCTCGTCGATTCCCGTATTATCCGATATTAACGATTATGGAAACCGACGAGACAATTCCAATGTATTCCAAGCTGAACAGAAAAAGACGCTGATACGGCCTTTCATTTGCATATTTATATCACTAGTGTAATCAAAATATCATGGATTTATTACGCTCCCCACTCACAGCAAGTTATGTGACATACCATTATCTTTCTGTATGTGTCTAACTTAAAATACCGATAGATCACAGCATAGTATTGTGTAAAAACATCTGTATCTCTATGCCATGATGTCACCAATATGTCCACTGTGGTATAATATTTAATGGGCACTGTTGTATATAATACAAGGATCATTACTGGAGTAAGTTCTGAAAGCTTATATCAGCTCTTTCGGGCATGTCATATGCCCTATCTCCAGAATCACACTAGAGACTAAAGATGACATGACCACTCAAGGTCACACAGCTACCAGAACACGTTTCTCTTCTAATAATTCTATTGTATCATTACAAAACTTTCATATTACAAGACCTTACAATGTTAAGATACTACACAATTATGTCATGTACCTTCAGCATTAACATGTTTACACACATTGCCCACTTTGATGTTAATTATATATATTCATTTCATTTTAAACTAGATTTTTTTTTTTTAAAAAGTACAAATAAATAATTAAAAAAAAAAGTATTTATTTTTATTAGATCACCAACTATTGTGTTCGCTATGTCTGTGTCCGTCCATCTTCGTCGGCGTTAACTTTCTCTTTAAACAAAATCTCAGAAAACAGCTTGACCAAACTTCATATGCCATATATTGGATGATTCGAGAGTATGTCTTTTTCAAGTTTGATGAAATTATGTCATCACGGCATCTCAAGTACAGAATAGATTTCAAATGTTTTTGTCACGATTTTTTTTTGCTTTTAGGTCACTGCATGGCATTCTAGACTTCAAACTTTGGTTATATTTTGTTTAGAGTAGAACAACTCAATGTAACATAGCAAACTTGTGAAGGATTGCACCATCTTTAAACTTTATAATTTGGATGTCCTTGGTGAGGTCAATAGGTCCAAAGTCTCTAACCCAATGATGAAAAATCATTTCTGCTCAGTAACTTGTAAAGTATTGCACCCACCATCTATAAATTTTATAACGAAATTCCTTTGTGGGAGGATAACCTAGTATTGAGTTTGGGTTCAGTTGGTCATAATTCAAGGTCACTGTGATCTGATACTAGTAATGAAAAATTGTTTCCACTCAATATGTTGTAAAGGATTTCACCTGATTGTCATTGGTGAGAAGATAACCCCTGTTGATTTTTTGGGTCAGTAGGTCAAAAGGTCAGTGTGAACCCTATAAAGATAACCCCTGTTGATTCTGAGGTCAGTAGGTCAGTGTGAATCCGATAATGAAAAATAAATAGTTTCTGCTCAATAACTGGTGAAGGATTGCACCCACTATCTTCAAACTTTAAAACAATTGTCCTGCCTGAGAGAAGGACTCCTAATCATTGTGGGGTGAAGGTCATTGATAAACACAAGGCAGCCTCTAGTTACATTCAAGTTTTGCACGTCACCTTTAAAACTTTGCCTGACATAGAAAATTGACCCTGCAAGCAAATACAAAGGGCAAATACATGTAACTTAGCAATTTAGTTTTGCATTTATGATGCACTCGAGACCTAAGACTTTGCAAACAGAGATGGGTCGCTTCCTTTTTTTGTGAAAGCTCATATGAGTTTAAAAGAAACTTGTCCGCCCCACTTGCAGGTTTTAATGAAACTTGTCCGCCCATCTGTCTGTTAACTTTAAGCTGACACCTGATTGTAGCTTATTAACTTCAAAGTACAGATCTATAACAATGAAAACTTTTAAGCTGACACCTGATTGTAGCTTATTAACTTCCAAAGTACAGGATCTACAACAATGACAACTGTAAGCTGACACCTGATTGTAGCTTATTAACTTCCAAAGTACAGGATCTACAACAATGACAATTGTAAGCTGACACCTGATTGTAGCTTATTAACTTCAAAGTACAGGATCTACAACAATGACAACTGTAAGCTGACACCTGGTTGTAGCTTATTAACTTCAAAGTACAGGATCTACAACAATGAAACCGTGTACATATCAGCATGATCCAATGGATACATTTGAAAAAAGCCCATCTTAACTCTTGGATTCATATTGTTTTAATTATTTCCCTTGATAAAGTGTAACCTATATCTCAATGTTTACATGTTAATTATTATTATTGATTTGACCTTGAAGAACAGTTAAAATTAATATAGATGTAAACATGTTTAACATTGATGGAAATTATGCAAATTCATTTATGATGAAATTAAATGGACTGTTTTCATTGGACTGTTTTAGTGGGGAAGCTTTTGGAACAATTTGGCAGTATATAAACAGACTCTGGGAACAGCTCAGCAGTTTAGAAGATTAGTATTCAGTAAAAAAAATATTTTGAATTCGATGCTTTTAAAAATATATGTGTGAGAGGATTTACTTATTATCATGATTATTGTGCTCATTCATAAAAACACTGAAATTGGATATTTGGACAAAATCTGAAATATTGGAAATTAATTTGGACTGAACGAACAATTAACATTTGGATTATAGGAACATTGGATAATTTTATTTAAAAAATTCAAAAACTGGATATTAATGAAAAACTGGATTTGTGTATTCTGTAAGTAAATATTTTATGTAAATAACTTAATTATATTTTTGTGTTGCTGGTTTTGCTATTTAAAACTTGCAACAAAAGGTATAACCTGGAATATAACCTTGCAATGATATTAATGAAAAACTGGATTTGTGTATTCTGTAAGTAAATATTTTATGTATTAAATAACTGTTAATTAAATGTTTGTGTTGCTGGTTTTGCTATTTAAAACTTGTAACAGACATGTTTTGAAGTGGCTGGTCTATATACATATGATGGGTAACATGTTCTGAAGTGGCTGGTCTATATAATTATGGTAGGTGACCTGTTTTGAAGTGGCTGATCTATATACAAATGATTGATGACATGTTTAGAGGTGGTTGGTCTATATAATTTTTGTAGGTGACCTGTTTTGAAGTGATTGGTCTATAAAAGTATGGTAGGTGTCCTGTTTTAAAGTGGTTGGTCTATATACTTCTGGAAGCTGACATGTTTTGAAGTGGTCTGTCTATATACAAATGAGGGATGGCATGTTTCGAAGTGGTTGGTCTATATAATTCTGGTAGGTTACATGCAGTCGTGATGCCCAAGCTTCGCTTCTACTACTTCTGTCTTCCTTTCCATCCAACTTATCAAAATGGAAGCATTGAAAACATGAGGATTCCAGGCATGAATCATATGAAATGGTATTAGCGCCTTAGCTGTCTCTACATGTGTACAAAATGCAACTTAACATACTCTTTGAAGAATGAACATTGCCATAGTATTTATTTTACCTGATGAGCACACACAGTATACAGTACATTGTCTGCATAATATAGGCCTACTGAGGAAGAGTATTTTACGAAGCACTCAAGACACTGAATAAAACTCGTGACCTCGGACAGGGAGCAGGAAATAAGTTGTTAATACGGAACAAAATATAAATTATGTGAAATATTACAAAATATGGCTACATGTGAAATGATATGGACAGGTAAGCATTTCATGTATGGAATACAAACGCCATACAACGTGGCGCAGTCGATAGCTCGGCGAATTTGTAACCGAAGGCCCCCGGGTTCAATCCTCCGTGGTGCCACTGAGTTTCTCCAGTGTGTTCTTAGGCAAGACACTTTCCCTTAGCCTCGTCCATCGGATGGGGACGAAAACCGTGCGGTCCCGTGTATCGGTCTATCCTCCGAGCACGTTAAAGAACCATAGCAATCTATTTGATAATAAGAGTAGGGCACGGTTGCCAGATTCCTTTGTATCCTTCCCCTCTCTCTGGGGCGGCTCTAAATAACCTATACTGTGTTGATGAGTTGTTAAAAACATTCAATTATATTCAATTACCTCCAGGCCTACCCCCATGGCTAATTAGGATCTGAAGTGATTGTCGGCTGATTTGTCGGAACATGGGTGATTTGGACCAGATGTAAACGTCTACAGAAGGAAATTGAATACTATTTTACATAATTTCATACCGTATAATGCAAGGATTATTTGATTTACAAACTTGCATGAAGATGTATCAAAAATGTATGTTAAACCTTACAAAAAAAGATTCAACTCACATGTGTGGCTTATAGGTCTTATTCTGAACAGATTTTAACTCTTGTTATCTATAGGACATATCTCAGGAATTCAAGAGCCTCAGAGAGAGATATAAACAGCCAAATAAAATAATCTATGATAAAATATGTCTGTGTTCTTATTAAGCATTGTTTGAAACATAAATATTAAGCTCTGAATTAATACAATAGTAATGTATGTATTAATACAGAAATCAGGAAATTATAATGCGTTCCGAATCGCCCACGGTCCGAATCAGCCAGGTACCGAACGAGTGTCCTATTAATTTCAATGTAAAATACTACTATCTGTACCACATTCTACAAAGTGTATTCACTATATGATCATTGATAACAACTTTTATCGGGTCTACTTCTAGAATTAATCGTGTGTTCGATTGCGCAATGCGACAGTGTGTATACAAAATGATGTCATCATTTTCCTTGTACTCCATATGGCTGGTAACTAGCCTCTCCCGTATCCAAAATGTTAAATTAGACCATTATCGTCGCTATTATTTTCACACGCTCGTGATAAAAGCTAACGCTATTAACTTCGAATAGTGGACACCCCAGGCGCCTTGACCATCAAATAATGGTTATTGCTACGACTGATTGACCAGTGTCAGAATAATGTGACTGTGGGGTATCATGTCTACTACGGCGTGGTATTCCAGTGTGGCAGCACTATAAAGAAACCATTGAGTTCACTGTTTTAAAGTGTCGTTTTTGTGCCTTCGATGAAGTCAGAAACAAAATTGTGTATTTTTATGTTTTCATAATGTGACGCTTGTTCATGTCGTTGTTATTAGAATGGAATCATATATTTTATTTGAGTTTGTATGGTGTTTTACGTCATTTTCAACTCATGTAAGGTTATACATGACGGCTGATTTTTTTTGTGGTAGAGGCAGACCCCCCACTTTTCCCGGAACCAGTAATGTACACCTCCCGCCATTCGAGCCAAGCCTATATATTCTATGCGTGTACGTTTTTCTCGGTCATATTCTTTTGATTTTTCGTTTTTCTCTCGTTGAGTTTCTACTTTTTTCGAGGGGTTTAGTTGCATTTTGTATTTGTGGTAATCAAGAATTTGCTAAAATCAAAACGAAAAACCCCTGGCCTCGTCTTGAATATCGAGGCGATTGTCAATTCGCAGATCCCTATAGGCATGCACATGCGCAGTTAAATAGTCTATGTTATGATAGACTGGTTTGTACAAAATATCGGAAGAGGATCGGGTTTTTTAGCTCACCTGAGCCGAAGGCTCAAAGGTGAGCTATTGGGATCACTCTTCGTCCGTCGTCCGTCGTCCGTCGTCGTCGTCCGTCGTCGTCCGTCGTTAACTTTTGCTTCAAACGACCTCCTCAGAAACCGCGTGGCCAATTTTGACCAAACTTCATGTGGATGATCCTTAGATGAATGCTTTTTAGATTTGTTAAAATTAGGTCAGCGCGACATCCAAGATGGCCACCATTACCATATATGGTCAAAACCTTAAAAAATCTTCTTCTCAAGAACAGCTAGACAGATTTCAACAGTTTTTCTTTTGAAATGATCGCCAACCCCTAGACTATCAAGTTTGTTCAAATGAAGACCCCGGGGTAAAAAAATGGCCAAGCCCCGGGGGTCAAAATTTTGTATATTGAAATTTTGCATGTTTTTCATATAGACATATAGGAAAAAACTTTAAAAAATCTTCTTCTCTGAAACCACAAGGCACAGAGGTCTCATGTATTACATGTAGCATCAGCTTATGGTCCTCTACTAAGTTTGTTCAAATGGTGACCCTGGGGTCAAATTTGTCCCCGCTCCGGGGGTCACAGTTTTACATAGACTTATATATAAAAAAATAAATAAAAATCTTCTTCTCGGAAACTACAAGAGTCAGAGGTTTGATATTTTGCATTTACTATAAGCTTATGGTCCTTTACCAATTTTGTTCAAATGGTGACCCTCGGGTCACATTTGGCCCCGCCCCAAGGGTCACATGTTTTACATAGACATGTATAGGGAAAAACTTAAAAAATCTTCTTCTCTGAAACTGCAAGAGCCAGAGGTTTAATATTTTGCATCTGCTGTAAGCTTATGGTCCTCTTCCAAGTTTGTTCAAATGGTGACCCAGGGGTCACATTTGGCCCCGCCCCGGGGGTCACAGTTTTACATAGGATTTTATAGGGAAAAAGTGAAAAAAATCTTCTTCTCTGGAACCACATGGCACAGAGCTCTCATGTATTACATGTAGCATCAGCTTATGGTCCTCTACTTAGTTTGTTCAAATGGTGACCCTGGGGTCAAATTTGTCCCCGCCCGGTGTCACAGTTTTACATAGACTTATATAGGAAAAAAAAAAAAATCTTCTAGGAAACTACAAGAGCCAGAGGTTGATATTTTGTATTTAATATAAGCTTATGGTCCTTTACCAAGTTTGTTCAAATGGTGACCCTCGGGTCACATTTGGCCCCGCCCAAGGGTCACATGTTTTACATAGAGATGTATAGGGAAAAACTTAAGAAATCTTCTCTGGAACTGCAAGAGCCAGAGGTTTAATATTTTGCATTTGCTATAAGCTTATGGTCCTCTACCAAGTTTGTTCAAATGGTGACCCTGGTGTCAAACTTGGCCGCGCCCCAGGGGTCACAGTTTTATATAGACATATATATAGGGGAAAAAAATTCTCTGAAACTGCAAGAGCCAGAGGTTTAATATTTTGCATTTACTATAAGATTATGGTCCTCGAAAAAGTTTGTTCAAATGGTGACACTGGGGTAAAATTTGACCCCACTCCGAGGGTCACAGTTTTACATAGACGTATATAGGAAACACATTAAAGTATTCTTCTCTGTAACTACAAGAGCCAGAGGTTTAATATTTTGCATTTACTATACTCTTATGGTCCTTTACCAAGTTTGTTCAAATGGTGACCCTGGATTCACATTTGACCCCGCCCCAGGGGTCACATTTTACATAGACTTGTATAGGGAAAAACTTAAAAAATCTTCTTCTCTAAAACCACAAGGCACACATCTCTCGTATATTGCTTGTAGCCCTGGGCTCACATTTGGCTCTAGCACCTTCATTTTGTATTTGATCTTTACCAAACTTTGTCAGGGTCTTAAACAGCCTATATCAATGTTGTTATACACAACAGAGCCCACATTTCTTGAACAATCTTAACCAAACTTGCACAGATTGTATATGACCATAAGATTTCGAAGAAGTTCGATAATGTGCCAGTACTAAGGTGTTCGCTTTAGGGCCATCTTGGTCCTCTTGTAATGGTTCAAATTTACCCAGGTGAGCGATATAGGGCCATCATGGCCCTCTTGTTTTCATTGCCGATATCGTGCTCAAAATTGTGAATTGTTTTCTTGAAAATGGTATATTTCTTCGATTGGGAACGGGTCCGTTTATTTGGTACCACTTATATATATAAGGAAAAAATTGCTGTTTGTATAGACTAGTTCTCCTGAACCTCTGGCTGCAATTCAACGAAACTTGGCAGGGCTGATCTGTACCAAGCCTAGTCGCACATATCATAGCCATGTTCTGGTTGAATTGAATTGGGTTTTAAGGCGCACCAACACATGAAAAGGTTATATGGCGCCTAACAGGCATGAACTTGCCAGGCTCATCTTCCATGTACATCGAGATAAAATATGGAAAATTGGCCTAGAACCTTCTCACCCTGAACTGGAGAGATGCTGCAAATTCTATCGTAGAAACTCCATTTACGCTGGAGCCATGTTTATTGTTTTTCTGCCACTGCTCTTTTGATGCGAGCGAGATAGCACCTGAAACAATGCAGGGATCATGATGAAGACCTTTAATGAACATGAACAAAAAATGATAAAATGAACATGAATTAGGGGGGATTCTACCCCTCTGCCTACCCCTCCAAAGAGATCTGATTTGATGAAAGAGTTACGGTCCCTTCCACGTAAACTTTATCTTTAGCCAGTAGAGTATCCACAGGCCCTCTTGGGCCTCTTGTTTTTATAGTAGGTGTAGATTGATAAAATAAATTGAAATAAACAACTTGATATTTAATATGTATACTAACAGCTTACTGTTATAATATCTTGACAGTTTGAATGCTTTCTATTTCAGTGTTGCGGTACTTCGCTTTGCTGCAGCGTTGCAGGTTGCTTGATTTTCCCAAAGTTTGGTTAGATTGTTTAGCAGTTAAGGAAGGCATTTGCCAGGTTAGTACTACGTTGGCGGTTTGGTGGGTGTCTGAAGTTGAACTGTGTTCACATTGACGGTTTTACACATGCATTGCTCTATGGTCGAGGTATGTCGAATGGGAAGCCTTTATCCTCCATCTCTTCTCCCTTTGAGGTTGCTGTCAAAATATCTAATATGGCATTTTGTGTTCAGTGGTTTATAGGCCAGATACTTCGACATCAGGCAAGCATTTGGTACTGTGCACTATTTTGAAAAGCTTGTCGTTTCATAATTGTGCATTTATAAACCGTTGACTTTGCGAAGCCATTTCCTTGCTTTACGTCTTGTGCTATTCTTTATGTGGTGTTGCAGTTTGTCTTTCCAGTGTAAAGGTATTCTGCCTTGTTGTGTATCCTGCATCAGGGGTCGAGAGACGGCAGTAATGAAAGAAAGTGTGTCCTGCGACGGATGTTGACAGACGACAGCAGCGAATGAAAGAGATTTGTCAGGTTAATATTCCACACTTAGGTATTACAACTGGGGAAAAAACAGTCAAATCTTCAATTGGGAAGAGACCTTTTACAGACCTGAGCTGTATTAGGTAAGAAAGGCCTGATATTGATTCCACGTCAATGCTCCTTGCTGATTGTAGATAGTTGGGGCATCCATGTCCTATGAACATATTCTGAGGTTCATATTTCATCCACACGTATAAACTCACAGTCTGAAACCTTATAGGGCCATTTCTTTAATCAATGGTTGAAAGAACATACTGTTGCAACAAGCATACCTTAGGTGCTATGCTCTATTCAGCAATGTTTGATATTTCATAATATTCCAGCTTTTACAAGTTTTCAGATTTACATGTAACAAAACATATCGTTGCCACATTATATTTGCTTCATTTATGTCTTGTGCTCTTTACATGGTTTTGCAGTTTGTATTTCCAGTGTTAAGGTATTCTGCCTTGTTGTGTATCCTGCGTGACGTGTTGAGACAGCAGTGAGTGACAGAAGATATTTACCAGGTTAGTATTTCAGTGTGGTGGTATTTTCTGATTCACAGTTTCGTGGTACCTTCTGATGAATGTTTGTGAGCAGTTTCTTCATTTTTTCCCCTAAATTTTGCGTACATAACCCATACTGTCACGATTACGAATTTGAGGGATTTCGTTTGCAAATTAGGCTAGTATAAAACTTTCATCTTTTAATTCTGCTTTTAATACTCTTTACAGTTCGCTAACACTCATCGAGCATGGCATTTTTTGCCTCATTAGAAACAATCATTTCATTCACGAATTATTGTCTTGAAATTGCAGAAGAGATGTATTTTGGCATTGCCAATACAGGCCTAATAATGACAAAAAAGAAAATCCCCTGGCCATTTATTAGCCTACTCTGAAACGACTGCATGGATTTTAATGAAACTACAGGAATGTTGCCCATGATGTCTAGTTGATCCTGGTACAAACTCACGTTGATGCGAAATGCAAGATAAGCGCCAAACCTAAAACTATTTTTTTAAAAAAGAAGTTTGTTGCGACTACTTCTAGAAAACTACAAGTGATATTGTTATGGAGCTATTTCTAAAATAATCAGCATGACATGATGTTGGTCCTTGTCGAAAATTGTTCTGATTCAACGTTAAACATTGCTGCCAGCAGGCATCTTTGTTTACATAGAGTTCTATAGTAAAAACTTGTAGCGACTACTTTTCTGAAACTACTAGACAGATTTTCATGAAACTTCACAGGGATGTTGCTCTTGATGTGTAGTTGATCCTAGTAAAATTTCAGGTCGGTCGAAAGTTCAAGATGGCCACCAAGGCTAAAAATAGCTTTCAAAAAAGCAAATTTTGTAGTGACTACTTATTGAAAACTGTAAGTGATATTGATATGGTGCTTTTTCTAAAATGATCAGCATGCCATGATGTTGGTCCTTTTCGAAAATTCTTTCGATTCGCCATTAAACATTGCTGCCAGCAGCCATCTTTGTTTAGGTACTTTGTAGTGACTACTTCTTGAAAACTATAAGTGATATTGATATGGGACTTTTTATAAAATGATCAGCATGACGTGATGTTGATCCTTGTAGAATTTTTTTTTGATTCGACTAAACATGGCCATGGCTGCCAGCGGCCATCTTTGTTTACATAAGAGTAATATAGTAAAATCTTATAGCGACTACTCCTCTGAAACTACTTGACACATTTCCATGGAACTTCACAGGACTGTTGATCTAGCTATCAAAAACCTATCAGTAGAGCTTCAAGGTCATTGAACTCTTGTTAACTCTACTGATCAAAGATCAGCAGAGCTTATGCCGTGGTGCGGTGTCCGACGTCTGTCCGTAACTTTTTTTGTATATCCTTCTCCTCTGAAACTACTGGTCTGGAATTCACCAACCATTCTTGAGAATATTCTTGGACTTGAACTCAAGTATGCAAATTACAATCACAAATATTTCTATAAGTTTACAGAATAAACATTCGTAACAAGCTGTTATGTAAACATATGATGTATACTAATACATAGCAACTTCTTACGAGTGTTTATCTTTGAAGGTCATGGAAATATTTGTGAACAAATTTTCAGTACTTGAGCTCAAGTCTAAGAATAGTTTGAAGAATTGTTGGTGAATTCCAGGCCTGGTTGGATTTTCATTTAACTTTACAGAAATGTTGCCCATGATGTCTAGTTGATCCTAGCCTAAAGTACATGTTGATGTGAAATCCAATTTAGCCCCCAAAGCTAAAAACAGATTTTTAAAAAACAAGTTTGTACCGACTACTTCTTGGAAACTGATATTCTAAAATGATATACATGACATGATGTTGGTCCTTGTCGAAAATCATTGATTCAATGTTTAACTTGGCGGTCAACGGCCATCTTTGTTTACATAGTGTTATATAGTTAAAACTTGCAGCGACTACTCCTCTGAAATTACCCAACACATTTTCATGAAACTTCACAGGAATGTTCCTCTTGATGTCTAATTGATCCTAGCAAAATTTCAGGTGGCCCGGAAATTAAACATGGCTGCCACAGCTAAAAATAGATTTTTATAATAAAAAAATTGTAGTGACTACCGGTACTTCTTGAAAACTAGAAGTGATATTGATATTGGACTTTTTCTAAAATTATCAGCATGACATGATGTTGATCCTTGTTGAAAATTATTTGATTTGGCATTAAACATGGTGGCCATCTTTGTTTACATAGAGTTTAAAACTTGTAGCGACTACTCCTCTGAAACTATAATGATCAGCATGACATGAGGTTGGTCAAAATCAGTATGATTCAACGATAAACATGGCTGCCAGCGGCAATCTTTGTTTACATACATGTCGAGTTATATAGTAAAAGCATGTAGCGACTACTTCTCTGAAACTACTTGACGGAGTTTCATGAAACTTCACAGGAATATCTAGTTGGTCAGCTGGAAATTCAATATGGCGCCACAGCTAAAAATAGATTTTTAAAAACTGTCCGTCCGTAAACTATTTTTTTATAGCGACTACTCCTCTGATACTGCATGGATTTTCATGAAACTTTACAGAAATCCAATGATGTCTAGTTGATCCTAGCAAAAAATCATGTTGATGAGAAATCCAAGATGGCCACCTAAGCTAAAAATAGAATTTTAAAAACAGGTTTGTAGCGACTGCTTCTTGAAAACTATAGGTGATATTGATATGGGACTTTTTCTAAAATGATCAGCATGACATGATGTTGGTCCCTGTTGAAAATTTCTGATTTGACATTAAGCATGGCTGATGCGGCCATCTTTGTTTACATAGTTATATACCTAGTAAAAAATTGTAGCGAATACTCCTCAGAAACTACTTCGACAGATTTTCATGAAACTTCACATGAATGCTGATCTAGCTATCAAAAACCTATCAGTAGAGCTTCCAGGTCATTGACCTCTTGTTGATATGAGTTCTGGTCCCTTGAATATTTTTCTCCAAAAAAATATTTTGTATGCTATTTCCTATGCAGATTTTCCCCAAGCATCAGTATGAAGTGGAACTGCGCATACACATGTAGTCATGGGGTATGTGTTTGCAGGGGTATTAATAACCTTCAGTGATAGTTTTAGTTTGACATTTTTTTAATCTACATCTTTACATCTTTATTAATTTCGCTTAGTTTTGTACTCCTTTTGTGATGTTTGGGCTATCTCTGTAGTGTAAGGAAACACGCTTTGCTTTCGAGAAAAGAGATCCAAGTTCAAGTCTTGGCAGGGACCTGACACACTGAGTTTTACATACCATATTTTTTTTCCACATCAGTTACTGAGTAATGTTGTTTATGTACAGCATGAACTTAAAAATACTTAAAAATCATTCTTATTTCCGCTCGTCGTCATAGTATATATTGTATACTATGACTTTTCTTGTTACGTTTAGTTCACTTTGTCCTGTCTCACTCAAATAACATGCAGAAGATCAACCAAATGTAGGTGATGAAACTCATTTTGTGCTAAGCACCCATTTAGACAACTTCCATGTATGTCAAAGTGCAGCAGCGTAAGCGAGAACTTTAATTCCACAATTCTTCTTGTAGAAATTATCTACATATCATCGGTCTTGTTCGAAAAGGACGTACGTGCACATTTGGCCAAAATCATGTTTTCGTCATTTTCGAATGTTGAAATATTCCCGCGCCTTTTGCGAAAATGCCAGGTAAGCTATCCAATCAGAAAGTTTAAAAAGGTCACATGAGTAAAGGGCGTAATGTCATTGGTCCGAATTCACAATGGGCTAAAAAGACGTATATGCAATGAAAACATCACAAGCAAACAATCAAAGCTGTGTTGAAAACTATAAATAATAAAACACGAACAAAATACAATAATTGATGTAGTTAGTCACGTCTTCAACATTTTATAAGAACATTTTGAAACAATGGTCAGCTTCAAAAATATCGTTACTGACATTTGGCGTCGAAATATTGATGAAAAAAAATTGTATCTAACATTTCTAATAGTACGTATCTAACAGTACGTATTGTTTATTATGTTCATGATTTACGTACTATAACACGCCTCTTTCGTTGTTGTATTGTAAAAAACCTGGACGTATTTGGTGCTTTTTGTTCAAAATAGACAGTTGTAATTTTGCAGTTCAGTCCTTTTCGAACGGGACCGACGATATCTTATAAAGGTTGTTCTGTCTCAGTGCCATGGGTCCAAAGTTTGTATAGAGTGATTTATAGGGTTTATATGGAAAAACTGCATTCAGTCATGCTTTTGTGCCGATTTCAATGAAACTATTTTTTCCAGGATTATATATCCCCTTGAACTTTCTATATAGTGAAATATCTAGGCTTTTGGCGTGTACACATCTGTAGCCCCAGGGTTGGCTTTGTGGTACAGCATCTACCCTGTTGCTGGAGGTTGTGGGTTCAATACCCTGTCAAGTCGCATCGAAGATTTCATAAAAATGGTACTAATAATTCTCTTGCTTGACATTCAGTTAATAAAGGCTAGTGTATATAAAGGGTACCGTATTGTTTCTAATAAGCCCCCCCCCCCCCCCCCGGGTGAGACATTTTCTGAAAGGGGCGCTTATTAGAACGCGTTTCGTAAGCCGGTACACATTTTAATTTCCTTATATAATGCTAAAGAATGTTGTATTAGAGAAATATGGAATTAAATTCATAAGTGTGTGTATACTTGGATTTTAACCACTTTTCTTGGATATTAACCACTTTTACACCTCAAGGTAAGATTTTTTTAAAGTTAGAAGTGGGAGCGCTGATTAGAAACAATACGGTAGGTTAATTTATGCATATTATGCCGGACATCATTAAAAATCCATAGTGATTTAAAATTGAAGGCAACATCAAGTTGCTAACATCATACAATGACTGATATGACATTTTTACCATAAATGGAACATTTGTAAAATTTTGTTAGATTCTACCAAGTTCTAGCCCTTAGCCCGCTAATCACGACTATAAAAGCCTTTGCGTCCATTGTAAACCCATATCAGCCTGCTAGTAACTCGCAGGCATACTCGCATACTGATCAGGGTTTACAATGTCTGGCTGCTGATCATTCATTTCCCTTCCCCCAAAAACACCCCTTTGTCACATAATTGGAATGGTCTTAATTCAAAGAAAGAACAGTCCATTATATATATGTAGCGGGTTAACGTCTAGAAAGAATCTTTAGAACAATAAAATACAGAATTTGATATTATTGGTCATATATTAAAAAAAACAGTGTTTAGTAGAATTGCCACGATTCTCATTTTAATTAAAATAAATATCACATTTTGAAATAACAAGCTTGTCACACACAATATACCTATACATAACCATCACAGACAATACATTAAGTGAATGAGTAAATAGTGAAAATGGCGGGATGAACTTTATATCTACAAAATGTCCATCCCAATTATTTGCTTGCTAACAGTAATATACATTTATAAGTTATATATTAACTTGCATGTTTACTTTAAAGTAGCTGTCCCGCCAACAACAGCCAAAGTTTACAACTGTACACCGTTGATGAGGTATATATAACTTGGATATATTGAAAATCCAAACTCTATAGACAAAATATAAACGGCTTTAACCAGACAAGCCAAACCTCAGAACTGGAGCGTTAAATGAACGTATATATATTCAATCACGGGTATTTTAAGAACTCGTTAATAACCTATACTTTAAATCTGCACATATACATTATTATATGACCTGAAAACCTGGTTAGAGTTTTGATAAACGGTTTTGTAGTGTAATTTTGTCTTTATTTGGCGGGTTAGTTTCTTTAAATTTTAAATAGTTAGACAGCGGTAAAGGAGGCAACTTAAAATATATTTTTTCAAGTATTTCATAAGAATTTGGACATAAATCATAAATGGGTTAATGTACCATAACCATGATACAAAACATGATTAATTAAGACTCGAAAGTTATTCAAGAAAGCAACCATGTTATTAAAGGGACTACAGGCGATGTGGATGTTTGATTTTATAGCAATTTTAAAATACTGTTATAATAAAGCCAGCACATTTCCCAAGAAACTGTTTAGTTAATTGAGTATTTGTTCATTATAAAGCTGGTGCAATAAGGAGTAACCCCCTTGATTATATAACGTCTATAAACCAAAACAATGTCATTTTAGTTCAGTATTTCTATCAATTGTAAAAGTAATTTGATCACATGGAAGTACTTTTCAGCATGTCAAGCTCAGTATGAGTTAATACTAATGATATATGCAACAAAATCATATCGAGACATCAAGTTTTCCAGAATAAACATTTTCATGACTAACAGTTAGTCTACTTGAACATTTATATGAAGCACATTCTGATTTGTTTGTTATTATTGTTTTTATCCTCCAGTCCCTTTAAACAACTTTTTAAATTTAAATTTCTTAAGTTATGAATTCAAAGAATTCCCATAAACTTTGACATTAATTATTCTTCAAGGAGGTAAGTTAAATTATTTACACACAAACTATGTTGGCATAGTTACCATCTCTAATAATTAGAAAAATAAAACTAGCTATAATTACCTGATTTTTTTCAGTGAGAAAACTGGCAGTGTTTTGTAAAATGATACAAACATGCCATCTTGAACTCCTCATGGTTTTATGTAATGGCAAACGGAGTCAATAAAAGAATATGAATGTTCTAGTCATTTCTTTTTGTTTCCAAACTTAAACCTCACAATTTAAATAAGCACGCCTAAACTATTCCTGTTACATGCCGTCACATAAGAGCATTGTGTCCCATTGTTGTCATCATCTTCAGCCAAGAGTTTGTCTTTCAATTTCCTCATTAAGACTTCAATTATTAAGGTATATGTTTCCACGTCTATTTAAATGATGATGGTGATAAAGGTAATAAATATAAATATAAACAACATCGTAAGACAGTGCTGCATCTAGGGCAGTGTACTTCAGGATTTGAACTTAATTTCTGAATTAATTCAAATAAACCTTAGTCGCTATAATATTACTTTAACTGAAATAAAAAAATAAATATTATTTCAAATTACAATTTGGAAAACAAAAATGTGTACTTTGAGGACTTGAACTTACTTTCCATTTTAATTCCAATAAGCTTAAGTCACTACATTACTTCAACTGAAATAAATTGTTTATATTACTTCAACTTACATTGGAAAACAAAAATGTTTCGAAAAGACAAATTCTCAAATCATCCCATTCTAGATGCAATACTGCTTAAACTTGATTGAACTTGTTTGATACCGGTAACACCACTGGTTGGACATGTGTTACCACTACCCGCCAGTCACAGTTTCTCAAAAGTAAGACATGTTGTATAAACGATACAGAATTTAAAATCTGTTGACTTTTTCTCTTTTTATTATTTATTTCTTGTTAAAAATACTAAATTTGAAAAGATCATGAATACCAACAATGTCACAAAAAAATAATCAATAAGTCCAGTTTTGTTTCACTCACCACCAAAGTGATTTTACATTGTTTGTTTAAGAATATTTTTTAAATAATATTTTTTTTTGTTGTATCTGTTTCATTATACGTTGCTTTTGTCTGATTCCGTGTTCAAGGAATGGTTCCTGTACATGCCACAGGTACCTAAGTGCTGAAATGAAAAGGCAGTAAATTAGCTCAAATTATGTAGTGTGATCGTATTCTAAATGACAACTGACTGCGACCTTCAACATACGCAGGGATATAGTTAAACCCCAGAAGATATGGTAAGATCCCTTTGGAATGTAACAGACTGCTCCAGTTTATTATGGATGCCATTGTGTATGTTGTAAAATCATAATAAAAAAACGCTGAGGTTTTAAAATATTATAACAGCACTTTTATGAAGCGACTGTCAACAAAGAAAAAAAACAAGAATGCCACATGGAAGATTAGTTTGTGATTAAATGTGTATTACCCTCTGTAAATAAAGTATATATCTTTAAAATTTTAAATGACTGCACATACCTCCGAGAATTTCTGAGATCTACAGTGGAATGATGTAGGCATGGTGTGAACAGATGGAGTCTTTGAGCCATATGTAGAGGCACTGGTCCTGTACATTGGGTGCTGTTGCTTGCCTCCATAACCTTGAAACCATTCTACAATGGGGGAAAAATACGTTTTAAGAAAACATCATCACAATTTAGTCAAAGGTTGAATATATGTTTCTGATTTTATGTTATGGAAAGATGAAGCAAAAATCAATTCATTTCAGAATAACAAAAAATTGCACCACAGGAACTTTTGCTGCTATTGGTGTACTGTTTAAGAATTGTAGATCTATATTATAATTATTAAAATGCCAAAAGCCTTGAATCATGTTTTGTTCAACTTCACATGACTGATGATGAGTAATGGCTGCAATGCTTATTAATTGACTGTAATATAGTTCGGAAATATGACATTTATGAAAAAAACACTAAAAACTTAAGGTATAAATAAAAACTTAAAGACAGTGTGTTTTGGAAGTCCAAAAATTCTCATCAGAGCAATATTTCGTCTCTCATCACTCCAGGTTCAAATCCCACTGGGAGCTCGACTGGTCGAGTGAAAAGTGTCGACTTATGGATGGGCCGGGATGGCAGGAGGTATTCAGTATACTGACTCTACCCAGAAACAAGAGGCCCAAGAGGGCCTGTGGACGCTCTAGTGGCTAAAATGGCTCATATCTAAGGTTGTCAACAGTACTTCTTCTAAACTAGAAGCCCTATTATAAAGATCCAGATTTTTTAGTTGACCAACACCAATGTCAATCCCAAAACACATTAAATTAATCATGTCATTAACAGTGGTGCTTCCACTCAAAAACTTTTGTTAACAAGAGGTCAATGACCTTGAAGCTCTACTGATTGATTTTGATTTCAGGAAGTAGTCGCTACAGACTTGTTTTTTGAAAATCTATTTTTAACCGTGGCGGCCATCTTGAATTTCCGGCCGACCTGAAATTTTGCTAAGATCAATAAGACATTAAGAGCAACATTCCTGTGAAGTTTCATGAAAATCCGTCAGGTAGTTTCAAAGAAGTAGTCGCTACAAGTTTTCATTATATAACTCTATGTAAACAAAGCAGCCATGTTTAAGGTCAAATCAAAACAATTTTCGACAAGGACCAACATCATGTCATACTGATCATTTTAGAAAAAGTCCCATATCAATATCTCTTATTGTTTTGAAGAAGTAGTCGCTACAAACTTATTTATTTTAAATCTATTTTTAGCTGTGGCGGCCATCTTGAATTTCCGGCCGACCTGAAATTTTTCTAGGATCAACTAGACATCAAGAGCAACATTCCTGTGAAGTTTCATGAACATCCGTCAAGTAGTTTCAGAGTAGTAGTCGCTACAAGTTTTTACTATATAACTCTATGTAACCAAAGATGGCCACTGGCAGCCATGTTTAACGTTGAATCAAAATAATTTTCCACAAGGATCTACATCATGTCATGCTGATCATTTTAGAAAAAGTCCCATATCAAAATCACTTATAGTTTTCAAGAAGAAGTCGCTACAAACTTTTTTTTTAAAAATCTATTTTTAGCTGTGACGGCCATCTTGAATTTCCGGCCTACCTGAAATTTTGATAGGATCAATTAGACATCAAGAGCAACATTCCTGTAAAGTTTCATGACAATCCGCCAAGTAGTTTCAGAGGAGTAGTCGCTACAAGTTTTTACTATATAACTCTATGTAAACAAAGATGGCCGCTGGCAGCCATGTTTAACGTTGAATCAAAACAATTTTTGACTAGGATCAACATCATGTAATGCTGATCATTTTAGAAAAAGTCCCATATCAATATCACTTATAGTTTTCAAGAAGTAGTCGCTACAAACTTATTTTTTAAAAATCTATTTTTAGCTGTGACGGCCATCTTGAATTTCCGGCCGACCTGAAATTTTTCTAGGATCAATTAGACATCAAGTGCAACATTCCTGTAAAGTTTCATGACAAGTAGTCGCTACAAGTTTTTACTATATAACTCTATGTAAACAAAGATGGCCGCTGGCAGCCATGTTTAACGTTGAATCAAAACGATTTTTGACTAGGATCAACATCATGTCATGCTGATCATTTTAGAAAAAGTCCCATATCAATATCACTTATAGTTTTCAAGAAGTAGTCGCTACAAACTTATTTTTTAAAAATCTATTTTTAGCTGTGACGGCCATCTTGAATTTCCGGCCGACCTGAAATTTTTCTAGGATCAATTAGACATCAAGAGCAACATTCCTGTAAAGTTTCATGACAATCCGCCAAGTAGTTTCAGAGAAGTAGTCGCTACAAGTTTTTACTATATAACTCTATGTAAACAAAGATGGCCGCTGGCAGCCATGTTTAACGTTGAATCAAAACGATTTTTGACTAGGATCAACATCATGTCATGCTGATCATTTTAGAAAAAGTCCCATATCAATATCATTTATAGTTTTCAAGAAGAAGTCGCTACAAACTTGTATTTTAAAACTCTATTTTTAGCTTTGGCGGCCATCTTGGATTTCACATCAACATGAATTTTTGCTAGGATCAACTAGACTTTATGGGCAACATTTCTGTAAAGTTTCATGAATATCCATCCAGTAGTTTCAGCTGTGAAGTCGCTACAAATAAAAGTTTACGGACATTTACTATATAACTCTATGTAAACAAAGATGGCCGCTGGCAGCCATGTTTAACGTTGAATCAAAACGATTTTTGACTAGGATCAATATCATGTCATGCTGATCATTGTAGAAAAAGTCCCATATCAATATCACTTATAGTTTTCAAGAAGAAGTCGCTACAAACTTGTATTTTAAAACTCTATTTTTAGCTTTGGCGGCCATCTTGGATTTCACATCAACATGAATTTTTGCTAGGATCAACTAGACTTTATGGGCAACATTTCTGTAAAGTTTCATGAATATCCATCCAGTAGTTTCAGCTGTGAAGTCGCTACAAATAAAAGTTTACGGACAGACAGACGGACAGACGGACGGACGGACAGACGGACGGACGACGGACGCCGCACCACGGCATAAGCTCTGCTGATCTATGATCAGTAGAGCTAAAAATGAGGTATTGCGATGAAACTTGCAGTGTAAGTAGCTTATATGGAAAGGAAGCTTGGAATTGCATTAGGGGTCACTGGAATCAAGGTCACATTATGCATGTTGTAGCAGAGACCAGATGTGACCTATAATTCGTCGAAAGTAGGTCACAGTGACGTGAAATTTTGCAAATGAAGTTAGATAAGAAACATTCTGGTGAAGTTTGGTAACCTGGAAGAAAGAAGCAAGATAGCATGTTGTAGCGGAGACCGTAGGAACATTATGGTGAAGTTTGGTGAAAATCCTGCAAGAAAGAGGCAAGATACATATGTCATAGCAGAGACCGGACATGACTTATATTTCGTCGAAAGTAGGTCACAACGACCTGATCACTAAATTGCGAGACCTTACTCATAATAAAAGTTACTGGGCAGAAACCATTTTTTCTATTTTTAGTAACAGTGACCTTGATCTTAAACCCAGTGGCCCCAATCCTGACCTTTCTTTCCATAAAAGCTACCAACCCAGCAAGTTTCACCGCAGTACAGCGACCTTGAATCCAGTAGCCCCAAATGCAATACTAAACCTTCTTTTCCATATTTATTAGCTACCTACCCAGTAAGTTTCGTCGCAATACATCACTCCTAACAAAAGTTACTAGAGCGGAAACCGTTTTTCTTTTTTTTAGTAACAGTGACCTTGACTTGATCTCAGTAGCCCCAAATGCAATCCGAACCCTCAATTCTACATAAGTTACATACCCTGCTAGTTTCATTGCAATACCTCATTCCTAACAAAAGTTATTGAGCAGAAACCATTTTCCTTTTTAGTAACAGTGACCTTGAACCCAGTGACCATAATTTCATTCCCAACCTTCCTTTCCATACAGGATATCTACCCAGCAAGTTTTCATCACAATATCTCACTCCAAACAAAAGTTATTAAGCGGAAACCCATTTTTCTATTTTTAGTAATGGTAACCTTGACCTCAAACCCAGTGGCCCCAAATGCAATCCTAACCTTTCTTTCCATAAAAGGTACCAACCCAGCAAGTTTCAATGCAGTTCCTCACTCCTAACAAAAATCATTGAGACAAAACCATTTTTCTATTTTTAGTTACAGTGACCTTGACCTTGAATCCAGTATCCCCAAATGCAATACCAACAAGATACCTACCCAGCAAGTTTCGTCACATCACTTCTAACAAAAGTTACTAAAAGGAAAACATTTTTTCTTTTTGTTAGTAACAGTGACCTTGACCCCAGTCGACCCAAATGCAATTCCAACCCTCCTTTCTACATAAGCCCCAACCCTCCTTTCTACATAAGTTGCATACCATGCAAGTTTCATTGCAATAGTTTCATTGCAATACCTCATTCCTAATAAAAGCAGAGCAGAAACCATTTTTCTATTTTTAGTAACAGTGACCTTGACCTTCAACCCAGTGACCCCAATTTCAATCCAAACTTTCCTTTTGACAGAGGCTACCTACCCAGCCAGTTTCGTTACAATACCTCACTCCAAACAAAGTTTTTAAGCGGAAAACATTTTTATATTTTTAGTAACAGTGGTCTTGACCCCAGTGGCCCCAAACGCAATCCCAACCCTCCTTTCTTTATAAGCTACATACCCTGCAAGTTTCATTGCAATACCTCATTCCTAACAAAAGTTATTGAGCAGAAACCATTTGTCTATTTTAAGTAACAGTGACCTTGAACCCGGTGATTCAATCTCAACCTTCCTTTCCACAGAAGCTACCTACCCAGCAAGTTCCGTCACAATACCTTACTCCAAACAAACATTATTGAGCGGAAACCATTTTTCTGTTTTTAGTAACAGCGACCTTGACCCCAGTGGCCCCAAATGCAATCCCAACCTTCCTTTCCATATATGCTACCTACCCTGCAAGTTTCATCGCAATACCTCATTCCTTACAAAAGTTATTGAGCGGAAACCATGATTTTGACCGAAGTTCCCAATATAGCATATTGCATATTATATTTAAAAAAATCAAGGGCCATAACTTTGGTGTTACTTATCCAATCTGGCTGGTTTCGAACTCGTCTGAGCATTCATTGATATCAACAATCTGGTAAAGTTTAAAAAAAAATGATCGGATGAAAAATTAAGGCCAGATCGTGTCGAGGCCAAATTATAGCATATTTTAGAAAATCAAGTGCAATAACTCCGGTGTTCCTGGTTCGAACTGGCTGGTTATAGAACTCATCCGAGCTTACATTGCCTCTTCCGTCGGATGGGGACGTAAACCGGGCGGTCCCGTGTATCGGTCTAACCTCCGAGCACGTTAAAGAACCATAGGAATCTATTTGATAATAAGAGTAGGGCAGGTTCCCGGATATGTATGTATCCTTCCCATCTCTCTGGGGCGGATCTAAATAACCTATACTGTGTTGATGAGCCGTTAAACAACATTCAATTACATTGATATAAATCCACTGGCAAAGTTTCGTAAAGATCAAATATAAAATGAAGGTGCTAGAGAGTAAACATTGCTTAATATGGCATTTTTCAGCAAAACAAGGGACATAACTCTGGTGTTAATAATCCGATCTTGCTGGTTTTCGAACTCATCCGAGCTTCCATTTGATATAAAGACAATGGTAAAGTTTCGTAAATATCCGATTTATAATGAAGTCCCTATCGAATTAAACAAGACAAAAGTTAACGGACGGACGACGGACAGTAGAGCTAAAAATGGGGTGGTCTACCTCTACTACTCTAACATGCTACATCTGCTAAAAATGACATAAAACACTATTCAAACAAAAAACTACTTTTCTACCCATACTGCACACAGTTCTGATTACCTGAAAGGTAATCTCATTTCTGAAAACGTCATGCATGATATTTTAAAACATGCAGAGAGTATGGCTCTTGCATGGTCTACTTACCTGGGTTTTCAAATCTGTTTGGTATATCTTTTGTTTTGTAATATTCTGAAGTTGTTGCCCCTTTGGGTATGCCTCCGTTCTGAATAATGAAAATGAATACCTAATTATTATATGACTTGAATGCATGATGATGAACTATCTGAAGGTGGAATGTTTCAATTAGTGATTAGTGGGAGGACATATTTTAACAATCTGAATTTTTAAACTCATTCCCTTTAAACTCCTATAGAGGAAAACTGCATACTTTTTGTAAAATAACTGGAATGGTACATTCTTGGTGCCACTAAAATAAAAAAATTTTTTTGGAAAAACAGATATATAATTGATGCAAATTTTGTAGCAAAAAAATCCCCTTACCTTTAAAATCGACGCAAAATTCCCCCCCTCTCACGGCCCCAATACAGAAAGATGGCCCTGTATATAGTCTAATAACCAGTGTTTTTGAGATACTGAAAATATCTCCCTCGGTAGAGAAATGGCCCCGATATAAGAACGAGTGCGGATTATGGCTATGTATGTTGTCTTTACAAGCAATGATAATGATTTTTAAATATATTCAAAATGAAATGTTTGCATTAAAAATTAATAATTTATTAAAACATTGAATATATAGATGCCATGACAATTGATCAACATAAAAAAAAGCTTGTTAAAAAAAAAAAAAAATCCCAGAATCTACTGTAAAGGCGTACCATATGTACGCAGTATGTGGTCACATACCACTATTGATTTGGGGCTTCTGATTGGTTGAAAAAAGTATAGGGTCTATTAGGGCATATAGTCAGATTGTAAGGTAGATTCTGATTGGATTAAATTATCCAAATCATAACAAATCCACATAAAACATCCAAAAAATATATTTCCAACATAAAACATGTTCATTTAGGATATTTTGACTGAAATGTGCATTTGAATGGGTACAATTGTACTGAGAGTATATTTGCAAAAAAGTAAAATTTCTTTACTGCCATCTGGGGGTGCCCACCTTCAGTGCAATATTAGAGGCTGAAAGCATTTCAATATTCCCAATTTGTTGGTCATTTTTGAGTGTCTCTAAGATAGTGCTTTAAAAAAAGTTAGGTTTTATCATCCGTTCTGATAAAGGAATAGGGGTTGTACCAAAAGGCTATAATGAAGGCCTATGTGAAATGCAATAGTGGTATATGACCATGTACAATCAAATCTTGATTGAATCTAACGAACTGCGAAAACTGATGACGTTAATCATTTTACCCAAATACAATCACTAGAACTTTGATAACTAGTGTAAAACGTTCATTATATTTAGAAATATTAAGTAACTGACTTACCTGTGCGTCAAAGTGTGCTTGTTCCGACGCCATGTTAGGATTTGTTTTTATGAAATTTATTTTTATGAAAAATGGCGTCACAAATAGTGGTTGCTATGTTTGGACGGTTACTATGAATTGCAATATGGGTAATATTAGTTATTTTTAGATATCACATGACCAATTTACTAAATTAGTTTTTTCCGTTCTCAGGAGGTCTCGTCCCAATAATAATTGTTAGCCCGCTACCAGTTTACCGGAGGGGACAATTACCCCGCGTCCGTCTGTCTATCATGTCGTCGCTGTCGGCCAGTCATGCGATTTCGTGAAAACTATTTCAGATATTCAAACAAAATTTGATGTATGCAACCTCATCCAGATTGCTATTTGTTTCACATCTGGGACGAAAATTGAAAGGATTTACCACAGACCTAATAACAATTATTAATATGTCTGTGGTTTTACCCTTTCTAATTTCATATCACTATATAGGGACAGTATATGGTACCGACAATATTGTCAGCAATTGACATGTTTATAACGAAAGACATAGATGGTTTGTTTTGTTTTCAAATCCGCACTATCTTTCAAAATTTGTTAGCAGGAATCGCAGCTAACCCGGTATGGCCAGTACTTTTACTTGTGTTCGGATTAAAAAAAAAATCTTTACTAACAGTTTTGACATTACTAGATCTAGTATTTCTGATAAAAAAAAATATGCATAGTCAGACTTTGTGTGAAGGCAGTCATTTCTGAATAAGAGTCTCAGCAATGCTTATGAAATAAAAGAGGAATTAAATTGCTTAAAGGTTGTGTACGGACAGTGGATATTTTGTCTTCCAATAGTGGATATTTAAGCCATCTATGTTCAAAACAATATAACTCTCTCTTGTTCATGACTTTATTGCCAAGCAGTGTATTAGGCAGAAATTCAAGAACTGGGTGTGCAAATATGCAAACAGGGTGTGCAAAATAAGTTGCTTAACACGTGTTACGCGCCAATTCGCTATAAGTGGGTGTCTCTGGGGTAATTTATTTTCACAGATAAAAAGATGCATTTTAGATCATATTTCTTCTATAAATGTATACAAAACATAACATTATTGAGAAAGTAAGTAAGCAAATAAAAATAAAAATTCAGAAACGGCCGTGCAAAAGACGGCTGCACGGTTGACTGGCTAATACACTGTTGCCAAGGTTTTTAAGCTGTCGCTACATTTTCTCACAACTGGTTTTATATTCTTGAATCTTGTTTGAAAAATAGTGTGTATTCTTTTTTTTGCAAATTGTACGAGAAAAAATGTAGAAACAACATTACCCAAATGCAATGGCACCGTAGGTCCGCACTCGCAGTATCACAAACTAAGAGTAATGAACAGGACAATACACAACACAAAGAGTGGTGGAGAAAGGATTTCCGACTTGGAACGGTCAGTAAGCAGTATGACCTGGTGAGCTTAAATCGGTTTTGTGTGTACACAACCTCGCTATCATCCTGTCTTTAGTATCCAAATTGACAACACAGTGTAAATAAAAGTACGTCACATACTTTGGTTTCTGATCTTTATTTCTATATTTGCAGTATATTTTATAATCAGCCCCAAACTTTTTTAAATTGAAAAATATAATAATCTCATCTTTAAATGTTTTCAAGGATATCAGAGGCCATCCATGGTCTATTTTTTTTGCTTTGATCCGACTGCCTTAATAGGGGTAACTGTATTTGAAACTGACATACAAATATCTAAAACTTCACCATGGCCGCTTCATAAATGTATTTTCAATCTGCATTTAAGAGTTTCATAAAAGAATCGTATTTTGACTGTTATATCTACCGTTATTGTCACAATAGAAAACACTAACTAATTTTCAGGACTAGCGCAAAGTAGAACAGGATCGAATTATATGTTGGTTAAAGTCGCAATTTTGTTTATCTATAGTGAAACGAAGTAAGACACCAATTCTGGCTGATGACTTGGGGAGAGTGCGTTAAAACTCTCTACTGTCTTTTCCAGGTGAGGTCTTCTAAAATTAAGAGTGCGAGATGCTTTCATCTCGATAGATAATAAATGACAGAGAGAAGAAGTGTGTTATGTGTTGAAGAGACGTGTTATAGAATGGTTTTGTCTAGTTTCTGACACATATGATGTAACATTCCTTTGCGTTGAAGCGCATCCCTTGCGTTGAAGCGCATACCTCAGGTGTCAGCCCACTTTTTAAGTTCCTAGATATTTAAGTTCCTAGATATATTTTTTTAAAGTCGAATGGTCTTCTAGATTTAATCACTCTATTCATTAAACAGTCATAAGGCAATAACCGCACTTGAGATTTTACTGCATCTAGTAGATCATTAATACGACACAGGGACAAGAGGAGTCCAAGTGCAATGCCTTGTGGTACTCAATATTCAACATACTGTGTCGAAGCCATTTTAAACCGTTTGTTTCTTATGTCCATTTTGGAAATGTTTTCTCTGTCTGGTGTTACGCTACTGTGCTAAAGTGTATAGCTCTTGTAAGATAAAGATAAGAGACCTACTTTCGTATGCCAATGTTTGATAGTCTTGTTAAATTTTCAAGTATTGACTTCCGGTTCCGATTTGACTTAGGACATTGTCGTTTTTAAGAACATTAAATATCGACTAAGTCAACAACACAGTTTCGACATTGATAAAATAATGTTATTGATAACAGTAGAACAAAAAAAAAAAGTTATCCAATATTAAAAGTGCTCGACCAACCCGAACAAACGTTCTAAAAAACATCACTATTTTGACAAAAATAAACAAGTAAGGGCCATGCTGAATGTTTGCTGATCGATGTTGAATATATACTAGATGATTTAGAGATAGATGATTGGATTATGCGTTGATATAGCCTACGATTTCGAGAGAGTTATATTAGCGACGTCCTTCTTGATTATAACCGGAACCGGAAGGGAGAACATGTATACTTTTGGAATGTTCCACTTCCATTAACACATTCACTATTCTGTCTTTCAGGAAAAAGGACAGCCAGTTGTTGATTTGACATTTAAACATGTAGGCGTCCATCTCATGTAGTAGGTTGTCATGTGGGATATGTTGTCAAAGGCCTTCACATGAACAATGTAATATCGCTATGTCCCCTTGTAGTTCCGTGACAAAAGTTTTTTAGGAGCTCTTGTAGTGTGAAGAGTAATTGAGTTTCGGATGGAAATCCAGATCTCAAACCATGGTCGAGTTAATGAGTACATTATGTTTTTCAAAGTGTTTGAGTAAATGACTGCAGATGATGCGCGTTTTTTAAGAGTTTGCAGGGTAGTCTGGTAGTATGATACTAGTCTATAGCTTTCAGGCAGGTTATGTCGCCTTTCTTAAACGCAGGGGAGATGTTGACGTTTCTCCAGTCAGCGGGAAGGATGTCCGAATCAAAGGAAAACTGAAATATGTTGCTCAGGTCGCTAGCATGTTTTAAATACTAGTACCATGTTTGAGATGGCGAAGGGTCCCATTGCCTTGTACGTATTTAGTTTTTCAGGGAATTTAATTACTCCTGCTGAGGTGATTTTTAGTGGGTTTTTTTTCCAGGTATAGTGTGGAGACGGTGCTCTTTGTAAAAAAAAAAGAAAGAAAAAAAAAGATTAAAATTGTTCCACCAGAATATCTGCTTTATTGGCATCGCCTCAGTCGAATTTTTTTTTTCTCAGCACCGCTACAGGAATGTAATATTTAATTTTATATAATATTTCTTTTAGATGCTATAAATCAGGGAGTAAGTATACATGCAGGGAGGAGAAATGGATCGTTTTGCCGTTTTATGTTGTCGCGCGTGTGTTTCACTACCGCGTGAAAATGACTACTGCTGGTTGTTTCGCGCGTGTGTGAAAAACAGCAAATTCTTATAAATTATTACACTTACAAACTCAATAAAGGCGCGAAATGTAAACATATGTATTATTTATTCATATTTGTGACTTCTGATACAGAGCGTGTATTTGTTTGCATGTATTAAAGCACATTTTACCACAGACCTAATAACACATAGATTGGACACTATGAACATTGTGTAAATTTCAAGTGGCACAGTTCGAAAATTTCACCAAATATTTCCCATGTTTAAACACACATATCATGAAGAGTTTTATAGATACAAGTTTCATCCAAGCCAAATACCATCACAAATTTTAATTTTCTTTCCAATGATAGTATTTTGTTTTCTTTTACATTGAGAGCAAAAAGGGAGTTTGATGGAAACTTTGACTATGTCAAAACATTGATTTTTAAGAGAAAATCGAAAAATGATGACATTTTAAACTTTAAACCATTTTTTTTTACAATTTCTTATTTTGAAAAATAAACATAAATTATTATAATACCATTTTGCTATTCACTATGAATCTTTTGGATGTATTCTCATCAAAATCGGTGAATAATTGAGAGAGAAGATAGAAGGAAAAGTTAAGGTGCCACGTGATATTTTGGTTACTTCATTGGTTAAGATAGGAAGTTCCCTATCTGTTTATTAATATGTCTGTGATTTTACCAGACGGTTCCGTGTAACAAAGATGGCGCCACTCTGCGCCAAATAAAAATGGTGACAGTGTTTTGCTATTGCAAACGAGATACGAGACTACGGGTTCTTTAGGCATTAATAATAACACAAAGTGAATAGTAGACATATTTATCTTTGTCAAGAATGTAATTTCATGGTGGTGATTATAAGACAAAGCCTAAAAAGAGGTTTTGAAAATGTGCCTTTTGAGATATCAGCTGAAATTTTTAATTTTTCAAATTAAAAATGATGTGGAGCTATTGTAAACGAGATACGAAGTATGGGTTATATTAGGCATTAATAATAACAAAAAGTGAATAGTAGACATATTTATCTTTGTCAAGAATGTAATTTCATGGTGGTGATTATAAGACAAAGCCTAAAAAGAGGTGTTGAAAATGTGCCTTTTGAGATATCAGCTGAAATTTTTAATTTTTCAAATTAAAAATGATGTGGAGCTATTGTAAACGAGATACGAAGTATGGGTTATATTAGGCATTAATAATAACAAAAAGTGAATAGTAGACATATTTATCTTTGTCAAGAAGGTAATTTCGTGATGTTGATTATAACAGAAAGATGTAAAAAAAGAGGCTGTAAAAACTGCCTAATTTGAGATGTTGGCTGAAATTTTAACTTTTCAAATGTAACGCGCTTACGATTGATTTACCTGTATCGATAAAATAGTAAATGGCGGCGTTATGGCGCGACACCATAAATCGATAAACTAAAGCGTTTAAGAACCCATTTCTCTTCCCTATATACTTACTCCCTGTATAAATATAGTTCAATAACAGACCAACAATTTTCACTGGAAAATGCGTAATATGATTTTGAATCCTTTTGTTTAGTCTTGTCTCTTTCCAAACGTATTTCCTCCGCTCTTGTTTCAAGCCAGGAACCAGACAGCCATGACCTACATTCCGGATAACCGTGTTGACGTGCGTTCAAAAACTTGTTGACAGAAGTGTTTTCCTCAGCTTTTATTTCTCACAATGGCAGCCGAAGGAAACGAAAGAATTGTGTTAATTGCCATGGATGGCAGTGAATTTTCCGACTATGCTTTTGAATGTAAGTAAAAATATGCCTTTAGTATGCAAACATTAAATGAAATACTTGGACTTGGAAGTTGTCAGAGCAGAAGACATCAGACTCAGTATTGTATTACGTCAGTGCAAGGATTTCAGAACAGATGTTGACAAATCCTTGGTCAGTGTCAGTATCAAACTCAAAATGCATCATGCCATGGTGCACCGTTTATTCCATATATGTTTTATTGATTCTTATAATAATAAAATGATATATTGTTTGGGGCGCTTGTTTTAGACAAAGGGTTTTCTGCAGTAACTTGCAGCGTTTTTTTTCCACCATTTTGGGAATGGGTCCGTGACTGGTCAGAAGAAACGTCGAAAACCCTGGTAAAAAACTTTATTAAGAAGATTATTCTAAAACATTTTACAATTTTCGGAAGAAAAATCTGGAATTGGTTTTTTTTTTTTTTTTTTTTTTATTAATTGGGGAAAATGCTATTTTTTGGCGATTGGGAACGGGTCCGGTTACCCCTTGTTGGTGGGACAGCAGAAAATTAAGAAATGTCAAATAACTTCAGTAATACTTCATATTTTGCTATAAAAGTTTCCAGGTGTCTTACTACTAATATCCAACAATTTAAAGCCATTTTTGAATACAAATTAAAAAGAATAATATGTTTTTTCAATTTTTTCATGCAGGAGAATTTTGCATTGAAAATGACCATCAAAAACAACTTTCGCACGTAATTTATTTATTGCTCAACCGATTTTGAAAAGTAAGGTATTTTTATTTACCACTAAAAATGTCTGTTTCACTGATATACAACTTATTTAGGTAGTAGATTAATTTTGTCTTAAAAATGCAAAAAAACTGAAACTGAAACAATCGCCCCAAACAATTCATAACTTGCGCATCAAGTCAACTTCCGCTAGCAGCGGTCGAATTTCACAAATTTAGCCACTAGCTAAAAATATCCAGTGACTAAAAAATCTACTAGCTAAAATCGCTTCTCCCTAGCATTTTTATTCAAGTGAAAACGGGATGTAAATTCTGTTTCAAAATAGTGTTTTAGTATATATATATTAGATGTTTATTATGCGATAACTGACTATATATTAGAAGTGTCACTGTACAGCACTGTTTACTGCACTGTTTCATTTGTTTATTATAATTTATTATTGATTATTGTGTTGATGATAAGGAAATTTTTCTGTATGAAACTTTGAATTGTGAACCTTACCTTTCTCCGCGTTCGCGCGTCTCCATCTCGTCATTTTGCCTTTAAAAAACGAAGTGATTTTGCGAGCAGACGATTCTGCCATGATAATTGATTGTGTAAAGTCCAAAGTTATCTTACCGGAAGTTGATATCGATTCATTACGTATAGACGCTTGCACTAGTCTTGTTTACTGGTGTCAATCTGATACAGACCGCATTTACTTATTTTCGTTAGACAATGAAGTTACGAAAATAATCGTGGAATTGGAGAGACGATGTCCGATCAATAACTACACAATGGTCAAACTTGGAAGGATGGTTGGTCATGACCAGTAGATGACCCCTATTGATTTTGGGTCAAAGGTCAAGGTGGCGGTGACATTGACTATCAAAACGATGTCCGATCAATAACTAGAGAATGGTTGGACCTAGGGTTCTCAAACTTGGAAGGATGGTTGGTCATGACCAGTAGATGGCCCCTATTGATTTTGGGATTACTAGGTCAAAGGTCAAGGTTGCGGTGACATTGGCTATCAAAACGATGTCCGATCAATAACTAGAGAACGGTTGGCCCTAGGTCCTCAAACTTGGAAGGATGGTTGGTCATGACCAGTAGATGACTCCTATTGATTTTGTGGTCATTAGGTCAAGATCACGGTGACCTTGAAGAGGTCAAGGTCACGATGACCTTGACTATCAAACCGATCCCCGATCAGTAACAAAACAATGTCCGACCAATAACTAGAGAATGGTTGGACCTAGGGTCCTCAAACTTCGAAGGATGGTTGGTCATGACCAGTAGATATTACTGATACATATAGTTAATACAGTCACAGGGATATTGAATATCAAAACGATCTCAGATCAATAGAGAACGGTAGGACCTCGAGTTGTCAATTATGTCTCAATTATGTCACCACCCCCAGTCGCACATCGGAGGTTGAAATAAAACAAAACTTTTGATATGTTGTGTATCTTGTATAGATGGGTATAAATTTGTATGTAAAAATAATAATAAATAATAGTGTAGTTGAATCTTGAGTGTAGTTGACCTTTTGACCCATGGCGCGGGCACCTTGGGGCGGAGTCAAACATAATGTTGCTCTTGCACGTTGTCATGATGTGGGGAAGTCATACACTAAATTTGGTTGAATTCCGCCTAGTGGTTTAGGAGTAGTTGCGCAACATTACACACGGAAGGACGTACGGACGGACAAACAGGAATACATGATCCCCACTTTTTCCTGAAAAAAGGTGGAGATGAAAACTAGGAAAAATGGTGACAAATGAGTGTAACAGAAAAACAGACGAAATGACCAAAAACAACTGACATAAATAATTTGTTAAATGGAAACACACCAATCTTGATTCGTTAACTCGCAGTGTCCCTTTAGTCTTACTTTCTACCTAAATTATATTAAAATAGTTCAAAGCAAATTGTTGGCAAAAAACACTTCGGGGGAATTTGTCCCTTACAGTGGCATTTCTTGTTTTATTTTATAACAGCACCCCATTGGCATTTTATATAGTGTCCAAGCACTACTATTAGGGTGAATATTGTACTTAAACCTATGGTAGAGTGAGCGATCAAAAAATTAAATGAATTCAGTTATATGCAAGCAGTTTTAAAGTCAAAATAAAATTGGATAAATAAATTGAGATGCAAATTGTAATGATTGATAAAGGCTTCAAGATTACCGTGTTGCTCTTTGAATAACATACAGACAGGACAATGACACGTTAACTTGTAAACAGTCAGCTTGTATATGTACATGTAGTCAACAGACCACGCATCAAAACAGACAAGTTCAGTTGTAACAGATGCCTGTAAGAATGAAATATGAATATATGTTTTCGTATACACATCCAATACTTGTAACAATGCAACAGCAGTTGTAATATCAACAAACATTAGCTTTAGTCGCAAGTGCAGATATATATGTAATTTTTACTTGAACAATGTACTAGTTCCATCGTCTATAACAGAATTAGCAGCAACTCTTGAGTAATACAGGTTTGAAAGTTATAGTCCCATCTGACAAATGGGTATGGCATGTTCATTTTTGCACTATAACTTGTATGACCTTTTTGTGTTAGTGCGCCATAAAACACAATTTTGACTTGTAAGAATAGTGTGTTCTTGTTATTACTTACAGGGCTCAATCTAGGCAAGGAATTTAGGGAGAAGTCACTTCTCCCTCAAGTGATTTTAGGGAGAAGTGGAGAGAATTTAGGGAGACTTCACGCGACGTGTATACTTGAACAACGGTTGAATAGTCATCACCATGTATATCGCAGTGCAGTGAATACAGTGTAATGCACATTAATTCTTTTTACTCTATAATATGAGCTTGAAATATTGATGCAAATTTCTATGATAATGGATTTATTACTATACTGTACCTTTTTAAAAAAAAAAAAAAATATTTTTTTTTTTAAATTTTTCGGCGACTTGAACTTCGCTTTGATGTGCTGCCAAGGCGAAGTCAAGAGATCGCGGGCGCGTTCTTCGCCCGAATCGCCCTGTAGATTGAGCCCTGACTTATATAAAAGTACCAGTATATGTTGTTGTTTTTCATTACTTCCATTTCACAGACACCAGAAGACGTAGAGCTAACTTCAAACATGTTTGACTTTGTCTTCATGACAGCAGTATTCTACCATTTTAACGTTAATTATACTGAAAGGAAAAAGAAACGCATAATCACAAAATTGACTATTCTACACTATTATATACACCTACTTTCAGGTAATATTCCAGATATATTTCAACGTGTTTTGTGCAAATATGGGCTACAGCTAATTACAGAAAGACATTTTAATCAAAGTATGCTTTGTTATACGAAAGGCATACATGTTGAAGTTTCGCTTCAAAAAGTCGAGCCATTTGAGTATCATGTTTAATGTTAACGTTTAAAGCCCAAGTTTGCTTACCTAGCTGCTTGAGCCAAATGCGTATTCTGTCGATGAAACTTTATAAGGGTAACCATTGGTGTGTTAGTGCTGTTTAATTCTTCTTTAAAAGAGGACAGGCCTAATGTCGCCCTGTACCATTCGATTAGCAGTTACAATATATAGCGGAAATACCCAGTATGCGTTTCTTTTTTCTTTCAGTATAAATGAATGACTTTCAGCCACTTTTCGCACTTCGTTGATTTAAATGCATCAAAATTTTACATTCAAGTTTCAGATTAAGTTACTATTCAGCAGCTATCAAAAGTCATACACAGGTTTCAAACGTGTACACACATGTTGACACACTTACCAAATATAGGTCAATTTGATATATGAATGACATTCACTTACTTTTTGCGCTTCTTTAATTTTCATTAAATATTAATTTAAAAAAGCCATACTACTTCATTCAATAATGAATATTCAATACATTTTCGATCTTTTGTATCGAAAACTTAAAATAATATATTCAATAAATGTTCGATCTTATTTATCCTTGAGAACACTCAATCATCCTCATCATTCATCCAGTCTTATCTTATTTGGTCAAGCTGTTGAAAACAAACTTGAACAATTTTAAAAACCTGCTGCACCCAAGTAGAATAATCAGACTTAATTATGGTCCTTAAATATACAGGGTGGCCACAGACTCTGGAAAACAGGGAAAAGGGTGAAAAAAAATTCCCTGCAGGGAAAAATCAGGGAATTTGAAAATTTGCAAAAAATCAGGGAATTATCAAGGAATTTTACAAAGATTGGAGAGAAAAAATCTTGGCTACCGGTAGCTTCTCTTCCTGACTTTATTAAAAAGCTGTATTTCTTCAAACTGTTAGCAATATATTAATAAAGCGACAAGTAACAATAATTTTTTTATTTTTTTTTAAGACCTGTAAAACTCCAAAGATATGAGTAAAGAATGTGTTTGGCTTAATGGTGGTGAAGGTATGGCTATAAGGGGAGGTTGGAGGCCATATGTATACAGCTGTATTTGAGCTATATACTCTGTGAAAAGATCAGGGAATTTCATTTTTGGATTTCTGTGGACACCCTGAATTTATTAAAAACTGGTACAGTTTGCCTTGTGAACACTTGAGGGGCTTCATCTTTCACTGTCACAAGAAAACTGGGTCAACATGAAGCCTGAACAAGGTAAAATCTGACTATATAAAATAGGGTTATGGCCCATGAATTAATAAGGGAATTTGTTTTCATGACAACTTGAGTAAACAGCTTCTGATTTTCACCAACGTTTATTTGAAGGTTTAATTGTTTTAATACATATGATTATGTAAAAGTAAGGGCATTTTAGATTGTTTAAGCAATGACTTTAGTAAATGGCTTCTGATTTTCGCCATGGCGTCTCCATAGCTGAGTGGTTAACGATGTTGCATTGTAAACCTTCTTCAGTTTCCACTGCATTTGATTTTAAGGGTTATTTTAAGATATTGTATGGTTAAATTGGCATCGAGCAATTTGCATTACAAAGTTGTTGATCTTGATTACCGTATATATGCATAATAAATGCACACCCCCCACTCCCCCTTTCAGAAATAATGTTTTATGCCCCCGCCATTCGAAAAATGGTGAAGGGGCATATAGTGGTACCCCTGTGCGTCCGTAATGGTGTCCGCACTCCAACTTGGGTTGTTGTTATCCAATCTTCTCTAAACTTGGTCAAATTGTATAAGGGCACAATGTCTCGCCCAAGTTCGATTTTCGGCCCGATCGCTCCAATAATTTCAGAGTTATACCCCTTGGAATGGTAAAAATTCACGAAATAAAGGTTTACCAAAAGATGCAATGAAACACACAAAATCACTAGAAACCTTGAAATATAGGCATCAATTCAAATTTAACCATCATAATGTGTTTCAGTTCCATATTCAATGTGCATATAAATTTTGCACGAAACTACATTGTATAGGCCCCATGAAATAATTAAATGTTCGCTCATATGATCTTTTAAGGCTCTAAAAAAAATCCTTTTTGTGATAGTGTACAATTTCTTTGTAGTTGGCAATATAAATTCATGTTTCTGATGTACATGTAGCAATAATAACACTTCACACCGAGACTGACTGCTGATATTTTCTTTTAGCATGCTTTTATAATTGTAGGTATTAAAAGGGTGATGGTGTCATTACAAGGTAATTAAACAGCTTGGACCAAGGTCTTAAAATGTAAAGTAGAAAACTCTGATGTAAAAATTTCCAGTAAGAAAACCCCATTTACATCATGTGTTTTCTCCATATTTTGAAGCCCCATTAGGCCATAATAAATTCATTACCCGGTACTATAGTTTATCATCCAAATTTATTCCAAAATAGGGGTGGGAGGTGACATTTTATTTTGTATTTTTCATTTTATACGACAAATGGAATATTGCCTCGGCACAAGGCAAAAATATATAATAACACATACTGCTGAGTACTTCTAAGATTGAAAACACAAAAATAGTTCAACTGCAACAGATAGGTAGTATAGACAGAGACATAATAAACGACAACTTCTTAGATCTCTGGGTCATACCAGGCAACTAGCTTTTTTAAATCACAGAACATTTAACTGTGACACTACCTCTCTTTGATACAACACATTTTTACAAGATAAACATCACTGAAGACATGCTGTGTGGTGACATCGTCTGCAATGGGAGATTGTTTATCTAATTTTCCACATAGAAAATCGTCTAGTAACAATGCAATATTACAACCAAACCAGTCTTTGATAATTGCAACACCCTTTATTACTTTAATGACAACAAACACCATTTTCCCCCATTTAATTTGCTAATTTCGTGTAGTTTTCGGAAGAAATTTTATACCTCAACACCGGTTATTACGTTCACGGGTTCAGTGGACATTTTTAAATCCGGCTCTCGGAACAGTGGTAAAATACGGAAAGCTTTTTGGAAAATCGGTGTCTATATATTTTAAACATTCTTTGTCACCCGAGTATAACTTGAAAAGAGTGACCAATTTTCATAGAACTTTATGCACATCTTCATCTTACCTCAAGGAATGTTGTTACACATGGCCTATAACTCTGACTTTCATTTTGGCCGAGTTATGCCCATTTCATAAAACTGTAACCTGCAACCTAACTAATTACTTTTAACATAAAACATATTTGACAGCTATGTTCATGAAACTTCACACACATCCATCCTACCACAAAGAATGCATGTTGTTACACATGTTACACATGTCCAATAACTCTGACTTTCAGTTAGGCAGAGTTATGCCCCTTTTTAGCTCTACTGATCAGAGATCAGCAGAGCTTATGCGGTGGTGCGGCGTCCGTCGTCCGTCTGTCCGTAAACTTTTATTTGTAGCGACAACTCCTCTGAAACTACTGGATGGATATTCATGAAACTTTACAGAAATGTTGCCCATCAAGTGTAGTTGATCCTAGCAAAAATTCATGTTGATGTGAAATCCAAGATGGCCGCCAAAGCTAAAAATAGTTTTAAAATACAAGTTTGTAGCGACTACTTCTTGAAAACTATAAGTGATATTGATATGGGACTTCTTCTAAAATGATCAGCATGACATGATGTTGATCCTTATAAAAAATCGTTTTGATTCAACGTTAAACATGGCTGCCAGCGGCCATCTTTGTTTACATAGAGTTATATAGTAAAAACTTGTAGCGACTACTCCTCTGAAACTACTTGGCGGATTGTCATGAAACTTTACAGGAATGTTGCTCTTGATGTCTTATTGATCCTAGAAAAATTTCAGGTCGGGCGGAAATTCAAGATGGCCATCACGGCTAAAAATAGATTTTTAAAAAATAAGTTTGTAGCGACTACTTCTTGAAAACTATAAGTGATATTGATATGGGACTTTTTCTAAAATGATCAGCATGACATGATGTTGATCCTTGTGGAAAATTATTTTGATGCAACTTTAAACATGGCTGCCAGTGGCCATCTTTGGTTACATAGAGTTATATAGTAAAAACTTGTAGCGACTACTCCTCTGAAACTACTTGACGGATGTTCATAAAACTTCACAGGAATGTTGCTCTTGACGCTAGTTGATCCTAAAAAAATTTCAGGTCGGCCGGAAATTCAAGATGGCCGCCACAGCTAAAAATAGATTTAAAATAAATAAGTTTGTAGCGACTACTTCAAAATAATAAGAGATATTGATATGGGACTTTTTCTAAAATGATCAGTATGACATGATGTTGGTCCTTGTCGAAAATCGTTTTGATTTGACGTTAAACATGGCTGCCAGCGGCCGTCTTTGTTTACATAGAGTTATATAATGAAAACTTGTAGCGACTACTCCTTTGAAACTACTTGACGGATTTTCATGAAACTTCACAGGAATGTTGCTCTTAATGTCTAATTGATCCTAGCAAAATTTCAGGTCGGCCGGAAATTCAAGATGGCTGCCACGGTTAAAAATAGATTTTCAAAAAACAAGTCTGTAGCGACTACTTCCTGAAATCAAAATCAATCAGTAGAGCTTCAAGGTCATTGACCTCTTGTTTATAAAACTCAACCTGCAGCCTATCCTGGGTCATAAAAATTGGTAAAATATTGACCTATGGTCATAAATCTTTATACATTTCTTTATCAATTATTTAGCGCCATTGACATATATATTCACTAACTTTGACTTTCATTTTTGCAGAGTTGTGCCATGCACTTTCCATAAAGTTTTAACCTGCTCAATAACTTGGCAAAATATAGGCATATGGTCATGAAACTTTATATTTTACAGTTTTCCCCTATCGATTATCCAATGCAGAGTTGTGCCCCTTTTCAAAAACTATTTAAGAAAGAAATCTGCCTCCTATCTTACTGAAATGAGCACATGGCAGGCGACTCAGTGTTCAGTGGACTCCGTGTTCGGTGGAATACTTGTAGTTAATCAGTTATTACCCAGATATGTTGCTAGCTATTTAATATGCTTGTGTAAAACATTGCTTGTTTTAAAGGATGGCCTTATCAAGACAGCTTTCTCAGATTTAAACGTTTTCAATTACATCAAGCTTTGCATGCAATTTCTTCAGATACTAATGGATGTGATGTTTGTCATTTTATATGAATGCCGAAGGGTTTAATGAATATTTATGAACTGGCTAAATAAAGTCTGCAAGCTTTACAAGACAAACTAGTTATATTAAAACAATAATTAAACTGAACACGCAAGTCCCCAATTTAGTTCATAAAATTTGTGTATTTTGTAATTGCGTTTTAATGTTTCTCCTATCTAAGGGTGAACTACAATAATATAAGTAAGGTTGTACACGTCTGTATGAAGTATCTGCATTTATAACTAAGTGACAAACATTTTCTGAAACTTTGATACCACAAATAATATGGAAAATGGCTGTACTATAATGTTCAAGTACATTTTGTATCTCGTGGTCAAGGGCACTAATAACCAGCGATAGTCACTATAGTCTGTAATGGTCCTTTTTCTTGCATGAACAATACTGCTTGTGGACACTTAAAATACTGATAGCTTTTAGTAATGAGAGTAAACAGAAATAGATTTTATCTCTACTGACAGCAGTGTTTCATTTTGCTGCGCATCCCGAGTCCCTGACTCACACTTTTTTCTGAGGACTCGTCATTTCAAAATATGTGCATGGGATGCATCATTTGAAATCTGAAAACTGAATTTAAGAAAATCTAAAATAGGTTAATCTACATGGTAACTTAATCCAAAGGAGGAAAATGAACATTTAAAATAGGGAAAATCAAATTCAATTGACCTAGCCTATATTCTAGTCCTTTTAATTTCTGTTTTGATCTTTCGACAACTGTTTCCATCACTGTCACGGAACCCATTCATTTTCATTGGGACTCATTGTTCTAATTTATGTGAGTTCTAGGGACTCATTCAGGCTGAATTCATATTGAAACACCGTCTACTGGACAATTAAGCCATGTTATTTTGTCTTGTATACAAGTTTATTCCAGTGCTAATTAAGCAATTTCACAAAATCAGGGATCAAATTTAATATGTTTAGCCACTTGCTAAAACAAGCAAATGCAAAGGTTTTCTACTTGCTATTTTAATCAAGGTACTTATATTTATCATTTAAAACCTTGATCATTTTAAACAGTCTATTAAATCATTTTAGAATTATTTTATCTTTAGAATTCTGTGATTCTTGATTTCAAGAAACTCATTACTCAATGAGTGATACAAATATTCTTAATCTGTTGCTCACAGCAATTAAAAGGCTCATTGTGTTCTGAGAACACATTGAGCTGCATCATAATAGCATGATGTGATGTCATAATAACATGACGTGATGTCATAATTATCCAGGGTGTGATGTCATTATACCAGATTGTGATGTCATGATAGAAGCAACCAAAGGAAATTATGAATGAAGCATTCTTATTGGTTCACTGATAAAAATTGGACCAATGAAACCAGTTAATTGAAAGCTTATTGTATTCTCAGAACACACTGAGGTTTTACTGGACATTTAATTCTAAAATGATTTAATAGACTGTTTTTAGAAGGATTGCTATACAAAAATGTTCACACTCAGCTAGAAATTAATTATTATTCTAATATCCTATTTAACGAAGTTAGATAAATATGTTCAGTGAATACATGTAGACTGAAACTTTAAGTGGGTTTCTTTTATTACTTGAACAAATTAGCAAGTGCTAATATTTTCTACTTGCAATCTGCAAAATAACTATTGCATAATTATAGCAAGTAAAAAAAATGTTAAATTTGAACCCAGGACTAGCTTAGTCTGAACCCTGAAAATCAACATGGCTTCCCATCATTTTTCCACTTTTACTGAAAATGTTCATTAATATTATAGACAAAAAAAATCTCCTTGACATTCTAAAGCTCTAATAGACTAATAAAGTGTTGACATGTGCATGTTCGATTTGAGGTGGATGTCCCAAGATGAGTTTTTAGTCACACGAGATAGTCATGTGAGATAACTGTCTTACATGTACAAGAGACGCCATGATGTCGATCAAATGTATATTAGGTCATCGAAGTTGCTTATTGTTTTATGCCTACATACAATTAAATCAACTGACAAATTATTGTTTATGTTTATTACAGGGTACTGGGAAAACATCCACCGTGAAAATGACAAAGTTATCCTGTGTCACGTGCCCGAGTACCACACTGTGGTACAGTCTCGTAAGTACCGATAGCTGACTCATGCCTTATCGCTCCAAAGCTACGGAGAAACTGTACCATTAGTTCTAAGGCACATGTTTAATTAAAAAATAAAAATATATATTTAAGAATACCACTACGAAAATGATCCAGGAAGACAGCATGTGTGAACAGTATTTCATTGTAATACATGTAAATGTACTCGTGTACATGTACATGTATATACCTTATAATAGATATGCTCATCTAGAAAAAAAACTTTTTTGGACACATTTTGTTAAATCTACTGAATATAAATCAAAAGTAATCAAGATGCTGAGTTGACAAATGCGATAAAAAAGAAGTGCAATCTTGAAGTATTTATTGGACGTTATAACAAGTACCTGGATTTATTTATGGTACTAAAAAATAGTTGAATGTAGATATGTAAAGGGACACACTGTAATCTTAAGTATTTTATGAGAGTTGTAACAAATGCCTCGATTCATTTAATGAATGTCGTCTTTACTGTAAACCCCTGTTTAAATGCCCCTGGGATGAGAGAGTTGGGTTGGGGTGAGGGGGTGGTGAATGCTAATAAGCATGCTCTGAAAAAAAATGACACCTAAACTTCTGAGACTAATAATGGTAACTCCTAAACTTAAATGTGCCGATGGCCTTGGTGAGTTTGTTGTTATAGGGTTGAGGGTGGTGGGGGAGGTGGGGGAGGTGGATGTGCTTATCTCCTGGAGACATTAAGCTTCTTGGGCCTCTTGTTAGTCCCCTATCGGTCGTAGACCGGAGGGACTATAGGATTGCACTCCGTCTGTCAGTCAGTCAGTCTGTCTCATTTCATTTCCACTCAGTAACTTCAGTTAGGAATGAGATATTGGAATGAAACTTTATGGGTAGGTTACAGCTTATATGAAAACATCAAGGTCAAGGTCACTGTTACTAAAACAGAAAAACGGTTTCTGCTTAATAACTTCAGTTAGGAATGAGATATTGGAATGAAACTTTATGGGTAGGTTACAGCTTATATGAAAACATCAAGGTCAAGGTCACTGTTACTAAAACAGAAATACGGTTTCTGCTTAATAACTTCAGTTAGGAATGAGATATTGGAATGAAACTTTATGGGTAGGTTACAGCTTATATGAAAACATCAAGGTCAAGGTCACTGTTACTAAAACAGAAAAACGGTTTCTGCTTAATAACTTCAGTTAGGAATGAGATATTGCAATGAAACTTTATGGGTAGGTTACAGCTTGTATGAAAACATCAAGGTCAAGGTCACTGTTACTAAAACAGAAAAAACGGTTTCTGCTTAATAACTTCAGTTAGGAATGAGATATTGGAATGAAACTTTATGGGTAGGTTACAGCTTATATGAAAACATCAAGGTCACTGTTACTAAAACAGAAAAACGGTTACTGCTTAATAACTTCAGTTAGGAATGAGATATTGGAATGAAACTTTATGGGTAGGTAGCTTATATGAAAAGTTATGCTTAGTCTCATATTTTTCAGACAGTTAATTGGGCATTTTACGCTTCTAATTAAACACACTACCTAATGCAGTAACGCATTACATTGCTGTACATGCATTTACATGTTCATTTGTCACTTTATCCAAGGAGAAAATAAATTATCCTCCAAAATAAAATAAAAAATTACACTGACCGGTAGGAAACATTGTATTCCATAGCAATACTTCTTCGTGTTAAAATACTGATATCCCTAAGGAAGCTATAGTCAAGCAAATTGATGGCCACTTTCTATTTCTGTCGAAAGAAGGTCAGATTTACCGACCTTGACCTACTTCTTGGACCTTGACACAGTTGTCTGGCAGCTTTACATGTCAGCAGTAGCCATTGAATTGAAAGATGGTGACATATATGTTTACTTGATTTTAATTATTGTCCACAGGCTTATTTGTTCCTGGTCATGGTAATTTTGTCAGCACATTCTGTAGTTACTGTTACTTAACTCATTTCTCTAATAAAAAGCTTCTACTAGCATGTCTTTTTCTTCTTATATATACTGAAAGGAAAAAGAAACGCAGGGTGCGTATTTCCGCTATATATTGCATATACTGCACACTTAATTCCATATATATTCCAAGGAAATCCCAAGATGTTTTGTAAAAAAAAAAGTGCAGTTAGTGAGAGAAAGGACACAACTGTGATGTTGTAACAAGAAATTCATAAATGCTGAAATTCATTGAGCCAGTTCAGTACTGTATTTAATGTTAAGTGATTGCAACATTTAAAGCCTAAGTTTGCTCACCTGCTTGAGCCAAATGCGCATTCTGACGATAATGAAACTTTAAAGGGGTAACCATTGGTGTGTTCAGTGCTGTTTAAACCTTCTTTCTAAAAGGACAGGTCTAATGTCGCCCTGTACCATTCGATTAGCAGTAGCATATTAAACATACAATATATAGCGGAAATACGCACCCTGCGTTTCTTTTTCCTTTCAGTATACATGTATCATTTATTTGTTCATCTAATACATTGTTTTATTCAAAGCTGTACCCTTTAAACAGTAAATGTCTGTAGACTTGATCATCTTCAATGCTGGATTGTTTGATTTTAAATACATCTTAGACGTCTTGATGCTTTGTGCAGGGGGAAAAAACAAACTCGAAACACATGTCCTTAAGTTTTATTGCTCAACTTTTTCAAAGGAAAAAAAAGAGCTGTTGTTGACAGAGTTATGCCCTCTTTCATGAAACTTTAACCTGCAACCTAACCAAGCTCATAACTGGCCATAACTTAAAACATATTTTTCATGGAACTTCACATCATCATCTTACCCAAGGAATGTTTTTGCATATGTCCAATAACTCTGACTTGCATTTTGACAAGAGTTATTCTCCTTTTTATAAAACTTTAACCTGCAACCTAACCTAGCTTATAACTTATCAAAATATTGACCTATGGTGATAACACTGTATACAGGTCTTCTTTATCAATTAGTCAATGCCGTTTACATGTCCAATAACTCTGATTTTCATTTCAGCAGAGTTATGCCCCTTTTCATAAAACCTAACCTAACTGATAATATGGCAAAATATTGACCTATGGTCATGACACTTTATACAGTTCTTTCGTATCAATTATCCAATGCAGATTTATGCCTCTTTTCATAAAACTTGATACTTAAACAAATCTGCTCCATAATTCTCGAAGGATTGCAACACGTCTTCAAACTTTTTTATAGTTAGCTTGTCCTTTTCGAAATTCGAACACAGCAGGCGACACAAGTGTTCCTTGGAACACCCTTCTAGTTACTGATATACTGTTAGCATTGAATACTTTATCCTTTCAAGTTTGTTTAGTTAGTTTCTCTATAAGTTAAAATACAGAAAATCGGTCATAACCTTAAATGTGGGTTTAAAGGTATACACGGGCTGGGCAATCAAATGTCAAGCATCAAAATCCACCTAGCACTAGATTTATAATCCACTATCTTAATTTGACCTTGAACCTGCTTGCAAATAATTAAATTTGGAGAGTTCAGGTCAACTTACTGTAAAGTATGTTTTAATATATAATTGCATTACGTGGTCCCGCCTTAATTCCATTAAGCAATAGGAAATCTTGAATTAGCCTGATTTTATAACGGATATTCCAACAATGAAACAATTTTTAAAATTACCTATTAAATGTTTTAATTTTATAATATGCAAACTTGTTAAGCCAAAATCAAGGTCTTATTTCATACCCCAGCCAACCCCGTTTTGCTTCTTGGAGAAAGGGTTGGATGGGGTATGAAAGTTAATACTCGGACCGGGTGCAGTATATTCAAGAATTAGTAATATATGCAACGCTAGATTGCTTTGAACTATTCAAATAATTATTAATAATAATTTTCAAATATGCAAATTAGTAAAATAGCTTTAAGTAATGGGACATGGCATGTTTTAAAAAAAAAGTAGAGTGCTGTGTGTTCCTTTATATCATATTTAACTATTGTTTGGGGCGCTTATTTCAGCCAAAGAATTTTTGGACTTTTTAGACAAAATTTATCTAGTACCTAAGTAAGCTGTATATCAGTAAAACAGACATTTTTCAGTGGTAAATAAAATTACCTTAGTTTTCAAAATTGGTTGATCCCGTGTCTTCTTCATGACACCGCATATGCAAATGTGGAAATGTGGCTCCATCGTAAATGGTTTGTCTACCATAGACTTTGCAGCAACTCTGCAGTTCTGCAGGTTAGAAGGTTCTAGGCCCATGCTCCATATTTTATCTAGATGTAAATGGGGGGTTGAGCCCCTGCTTGGTGCCTGTCTTGTGTTGGTGTGCCGTAAAACCCCATTTCAAATTTCAAACAAAATTGGTTGAGAAATAAAAAATTCATGCGCGAAAGGTGTTTTTGATGAGGCATTTCCAATGCAAAATTCTGCTGCATGGAATTTTTTTTTTTTTTTTTTTTTTGCCAAAAATGGTTTTAAACTGTTGGATAAATTAAGACGTCCTGAAAGTTTTATAGCAAAATATAAAGGCTTAAACTAAGTTATTGAAATTTCTCAATTTTCTGCTGTCCAACCACTTGAACAAGAAATTTACACGGGAAAAGCTCCATCAAAAAATCATTTGGGCTGTAAAATATTTATTTCTCAATTGATTCTCAAAACTAATGTATTTTTCTCAAAACTAATGTATTTTTATTTACCACTAAAAATACCAGTTCTAATGATATGTAATTGATATATGTATTGTTTAAATTGCTCAAGCTACTGCAGAAAAAAACCTTTGATTGAAACAAGCGCCCCAAACAAAAATTGAGGGAAGGTGAATGTTTCTTTGAATATTATTTTCTACAAGAATATTCAGTTATTATGAAAATACTTGTAGGGAACATATATTTGTACTTTTGTTAACCTAAACATGTTCATATTTATAAACATTATCAGCATATATACAGTGGGCATTGTATTTTATAATGGCACTTAATGCATGGTACCATAATTCTCAAACTGTTTTCATTTAAATACATATTTCTGACCTTTAATATTATCTTATCACAGTTGAACACCTTTCTTAAATTCGCTGGAATGAAATTTATATTGCCTGATTCATCATGAAAAGCTGTTATACTGATGATTGATATTCTATAAGCAATTTATTTAAATAACAAATTTCATAATGGAAAATAACACTGGCCAAAATTGTTTTGTATGGCATATTATAGCCACTTATCAATATACTTCAAGAAAATATTATTTAGACATTTTTCCAATCATTTGATGCTAGTCTTTAGATGAAAAAAATATTTTTAAAAAAATTTTTTTTTAGGTTGAATAGTGTGATAAAGAACAACAAAAAAGCACACTATGAGTATGAGTTAGCTTTCTTTTTTTTATGTGTGAACATGTGTAACTACATACTACGAGATAGCCATAATATATGTCCTTAAAATTAACTTTGTAATACCACTTTGAATTTGAAAAAGTTAAAGCAAGTGAGCTTTAATATACATGTTATAACACCTTTAAGAACATAAATACCAAGGGTCAAAGGTCGGCAGGATCTGTTTTTTCCATTTCCCAAACCCTGCATATATTTTTCTTGCATACCAAATAAGCATATCATTTTATATATTGCTGAAAAATCGTATCTTACCCAAGGGTGCAGATATTCTGCAATATTACTCGCAGTCAGGATCAGCCCAAACAGGAAGTTTGTTGCTGTTACGAGTTAACCATTTGGTTTTCTAACGAGAAGTTAATCTCAAAGATTAGTTTGAAAAATTTCAAATTTATGAAGAAACAACTCGCAGTAAGTGACCTTTGGCCTGTAAGTGTGACCGTGGAGCCACGGACCTGGATTTTGTGCGTGACACGTCTTGTTGTGAGCAAGACTGTGCCAAGTTATTTGAAAATCCGCCCATGATTTAACCTTTTGACCTCTAAGTGTGACCTTGACCTTGGAGTCACAGACCTGGATTTTGTGCGCGACACTTCATCTTGTTGTGGTGAGCACTTGAGCCAAGTTATTTAAAAATTCATCCAGGAACGGACCCGATTTGACCTTTACCTCTAAGTGTGACCTTGATCTTGGACCTGGATTTTGTGCGTGACATGTATGTTTATGGTGAGCACTTGTGCCATGTTATTTGAAAATCCATCCAGGAATGCCAGAGTTATTGACTTGACATGATTTGACCTTTGACCTCTAAGTGTGACTTTTACCTCGGAGCCACAGACCTGGATTTGTGCGCGACACATCCTGTTGTTGCAATAAGCACTTGTGCCAAGTTATTTCAAAATCCGTCAAGGAATGCCAGAGTTATTGACCGGACACTATTTGACCTTTGACCTCTAAGTGTGACCTTGACCTTGGAGCTACGGACCTGGATTTTGTGCGCGACACATCATGTTGTTGTGGTGAGCACTTGTGCCAAGTTATTTCAAAATCCGTTGAGGAATGCCAGAGTTATTGACCGGACACGATTTGACCTTTGACCTCTAAGTGTGACCTTCACCTTGGAGCCACGGACCTGGATTTTGTGCACGACAAGTCGTCTTGTTGTGGTGAGCACTTTTGCCAAGTTATTTGAAAATCTGTACATGAATGTCAGAGTTTAATATTAAACGGACACGATCATCCAGACGAACGAACAAAAGGACTGACGGACAGACAGTGCGACTACTATATGCACCCCTTCGCGGGCATAAAAAGGAAGACTCAATCATGTGTCCGTTTCAATGGAAATAATAGGAACCTCCGTTCAGTTCAAAAAAGTTATTATAAATATCTTAATTGTGTGAGTTTCCTATCTGAACAGGTACTCATCAAATTTCAAATGAGGATAATTATGTGTCGTCAATTTTCAAATGTGCCGTACTCGGCTATCTGCCATTGTGAAATTGTATTCCTTTGCCAGTTCTGTAACTCTGACTTTATTTATTGAGTACCTAGAAATACCCCTATTCTTATGAAACTGCACAAACAATTTTGTGTTGTCATTTTCCCCAGTTTCTCCCTACGTTAAGGCCACCAATAAGAACCTTCCGTGGGGTCAGTCGTCAAACTCTGACATTTCTCGTTTGCTCAGGCTAGTGGCTAAACTTCATCAGTGTTTTCCCTTTTATGGACTGTACATGGTGCGCAAACCTTTGCATTGCTGTGACCTACATCCTCGAAATAAAGGTTAGTCCACCTCTCTCATTGGCCTGATTTACTTTTTCATGGGTGTGACCTACACAAACATTCTGAAATATAGGGCATGACAGATACCGACAAAACTTCAGCCACCTGACTGTACCAACTTCTGCATCTGAGGGAGTTGGAAGTCCGTGATAGACTACTGTCTTTATAACAATATATTCTCTTTTTTTCCACCTTGGAAGCGCAGTGGATAATGTCTTATGCTTTAAAGCTGCAGACCTCAGCCCAATTTTGGTTCAAACTCTGACAGGAATGCATGTCACATTTTTGTTCTAAAATTACCTATTATTTGTGTTAACATAACCACCACCACCTACCCACCAGCTAAATACAGCTACATTTATTATACATGCATGTTAGAAAATTAACATACTTGTATACCTTATTGTTTAGTAAAATCTCATTCATTTAATAATAATAAAAAAAGAACTATGGGAAATAGAAAAAAAATGGAAATATATATTTAAATTTGTATTTCCCCATATTTAAACATTCACATGCAGATTCATCAATGGCATTATATTCATGATGAATGGCACTCATTTTAATGCTTCTTTAAACATCATGATTGCAGTGTGCCCCTTTAAATCAGTCGTCGTGTAAAATGGATCAACTAGTTTCACAGACAGTTTGAAAAACATGTAAAACATAGAGGACTTCGTTATAGTGTCTATTTTGACTAATGACACCTACAAACACATGTGTCCATTTTGACTAATGACACATACGAACACGTGTCCATTTTGACTAATGACACATACAAACACATCTGTCCATTTTGACTAATGACACATACAAACACATGTGTCCATTTTGACTTATGACACATACAAACACATGTGTCCATTTTGACTAATGACACATACAAACACATGTCCATTTTGACTAATGACACATACAAACACATCTGTCCATTTTGACTAATGACACATACAAACACGTGTTCATTTTGACTAATGACACATACAAACACATGTGTCCATTCTGACTAATGACACATACAAACACATGTCCATTTTGACTTATGACACATACAAACACATGTGTCCAATTTGACTAATGACACATACGAACACATGTCCATTTTGACTAATGACACATACAAACATGTGTCCATTTTGACTAATGACACATACAAACACATGTGTCCATTTTGACTAATGACACATACAAACACGTGTCAATTTTGACTAATGACACATACGAACACGTGTCCATTTTGACTAATGGCACAAACAAACACATGTGTCCATTTTGACTAATGACACATACAAACACATGTCCATTTTGACTAATGACACATACAAACACATCTGTCCATTTTGACTAATGACACATACAAACACGTGTCCATTTTGACTAATGACACATACAAACACGTGTCCATTCTGACTAATGACACATACAAACACATGTGTCCAATTTGACTAATGACACATACAAACACATGTGTCCAATTTGACTAATGACACATACAAACACGTGTGTCCATTTTGACTAATGACACATACAAACACATGTGTCCATTTTGACTAATGACACATACAAACACATGATTGTGTCCATTTTGACTAATGTCACATACAAACACATGATTGTGTCCATTTTGACTAATGACACATACAAACACATGTGTCCATTTTGACTAATAACACATACAAACACATGTTTCCATTTTGACTAATGACACATACAAACACATGTGTCCATTTTGACTAATGACACATACGAACACATGTCCATTTTGACTAATGACACATACAAACATGTGTCCATTTTGACTAATGACACATACAAACACATGTGTCCATTTTGACTAATGACACATACAAACACGTGTCAATTTTGACTAATGACACATACGAACACATGTGTCCATTTTGACTAATGGCACATTCAAACACATGTGTCCATTTTGACTAATGACACATACAAACACACGTGTCCATTTTGACTAATGACACAAACGTGTCCATTTTGACTAATGACACATACAAACACATGTTTACATTGTTAAAGTAGTTCCGGCATGCATTATAGGATAATATTGAACAGTTATGAATAAAACAATATGAAATTTAATATTTCTTTGTATGGTAAACACTCGTTTTGAACACACTGATGTTTAGCTGCTATGCAAAGAAATATATTGATGTTTCAAACTTACTTATATTAATGTTTGGGTACCACAGGATATTGGGAAGTACGTAAGTGGTTAAAAAACAATAAAAATGGGATGCAGGAAGTGGGAAATAAAGACCAATGAATTCCAGAAGCGGGGGAAAAAAGTAAAGTAAACATTTCGGAAAATGGAAAATCGATTTCCCAATGAATAATGTCTCCTCCTCCACATGTGCTCAGTATTTCATGGAATTTGGCCTGGAGAGTGGTTATTCTGGAGAGTGGTTATTCCTGCTGGCCTGGAGAGTGGTTATTCCTGCTGTTCAATTAAAGTCATATAAATAGGCATCAGCTGTGTTTAAACAATTGTCAAGAAAGTTAATATCACACAATTGTCTGCAAGTATTGATCAGTGTGGTGTGTGATTGACTTCTTTCAAAATAGTTCTTACAGGCATATGATCTTGCCTTAACTCTCTACTCTTACTTCATTACTGTACTTCCAAGTTATTTATGAGTGCCCTGTATGATATGGCTTCTTCAGAAATTAGGCAGAGAAATGTTTGTTACAGACATGCGTTCTTGGCCATAATAGACATGTGCAACTAACTACGGTAACGATTACGGTAAGGATTATGATAAGGAATACCGACTAAAACAGAGGGTTTTTCTCAACAGGCAATATGCCTTGAATGCTCGACCAACTGTTTGCACTTGATATATAGGCCAATGAAAGTTATTATTGACTCTGCATGAACTTGTAGGAAAAAATGGGTGGTCTGCCATTACTACAAAAAATCGACCGTGATATATAGCCTAAAATGTGCTGAAAATAACGTACACCACAATTCAACCAAACAACCAACCATCATTATTTTAGAATTTACAAAACTAGTTGGCATACATGATATGATGAGATGGTTTGCAGAGCAATATATCATTTTTACAAACGACCAGTTATTCGCCATGCTTCCTTTTCTAAGCCTCACCTAATAAAGTTGATATTCGCTTCATACCATCTTTGCAAACTGGTTTAATTAACTTAATATTTTTTGCATTTTCTTTATACTTTCCTTTGAAACAATATAGCGCTTAATCTCGAATATACTTCATTTTTTGTTAAAGTAGGACGGACTATTTAAGCTCGGTTGCGCAAGGAGGTGAACGGACTGTACGCACTGCATGAAGATGCGGTGTGTCTTAAGGTATTATACCACTAATTCCCCATAGACACCAATGTTAAAGTGTCACATATGAATGATTTGCTTCAAATTCAACACAAGTATGTATAATGCAGCAGTGTATAATGTTCATATAGATAACTAATTTTCCACTTGAAAAATCACCAGAAAAGGTGGGATCACAAGACATGTAAGGAAGTTCTTGTTTGTTTACTAAACAGGTCAAGGGTACAGCTGTTTTCATTTATTGACTGTTTTCAATGCTCACAACATGTAAGTATAGTCGAAATTTCTTATACATACATCCACAAAATCGAATTGACATGGGCAGTTTTCCCCTACTTATAATGCCCATTTTCATCACAAAAGGAGGGATTACTTTTTATTATAGGAAGTGCATTCGACTACACCTTGGAGGCTTACATGTAATTAGAGGTGCATGCTGGTAAACATTAACAGAGATAATGGATATTCCACTGCATGAAAATACACTGACAGTAGTGGTTTCTCTTTTCCTTTTTGTTATCATTAGAATTGTTGCTGATACTATTATAGCGACAGGAAAATGATGTAAATACAAGAATTAATTCCCTTCCCTTTCGCTCTTTATTCGATTTTTCTAATATTAAATGGAAAAACCCGTGACGGCGTGTTTTTTCAAGGTTTTAAACGCCAGTAATGGCAAATTTACCATAAAGCACTAACCCGATTCAAGGATTACGCCATTTACTACCGACGTTTAAAACCGCATAAACGTCGAAAAAAACTATAATAGATGAGCTCTCATGTATTATATAATATATACATTGTAAAAGAAAAACCTAACCTTCAATAGTGGCGGCCACATCCATTTTGATGTTAGGGTTAACTGATGGTTGTTCTAGTGTGCATTCAAGGCGATAAGTGCACGCGCTTCACGATCTTTTAGTTTTTCAAAATCCCACAGGGTTTTGTAGTAAAAGTCAGATATGGAAATAAAACGTAGTACAATTTGAGTTTTCAGTACTACCATAATAAACAACAGCTAGGAATATGTAAAGCAAATTATTTGCACTATTCAAATGTGTCAACAGTTTAAAAAAAATTAACAGAATGCCGTGACTTAAACAAAAAGCAAAATTGCCGTTTGACTCTTTAAAAGTATCCTGGTGCGTAACCTAGGATAGCACAAATTGCTGTCCCGCAATGAATATTCTTGTAAATAATAGTTTTAATTTCATTCATTAAACTTAGATCATCTAAAATAGGAAATATCAATATTTTTCCACACCACAAAAAAATTCATTAAGTATAATAGTGACAAGAATTTATCACTTGACAATTCGAGGTCCCAGTGGGATTCGAAGCCGCAGGAGTGAGAGGCGAGACAGTTTTAGACATTATCTCGGCTACGGCGGCAATTTTAGGGTAAGACATGGGGGATAAAAGTGTATTTATCATGTACTATAGCGGATTCAGGGATAAGGCGGACCCAGCACCCCGACCCTCTAAAATCCCACAAGTATAACCTACGCATGCCGGATTACCTGGGGCGCGCGCCATTTCTACTGTTATTAGATTTAACATAAAATTATTCTCGAAAAATACAATAGAATTCACTAAACGTCATGTTACATTTGTAGAAAAACATTTTATTTCGAATGCTGCTGCCTCCGCCCCTCCCACACACAAATACTACCAACCAAAATCTTGGATCTGCATCTGATGTGTACCCTCATCTGAAACATTTTTATTGATCAATTATTCAGGCAAGCCCCTTTAAAACTCCAGCCGAGTCTGGATGGTTGTATCGAAGACTGTAATAAGAAAAAATAGTCTGAAAGGTTGATGCATATGACGTATATATATATTAACAGAAATATAAATTGATAGAAATATAAATATGTATTTTTTTTAATTTGATTTTTTATTGGCTTTTTTTCTGTCAGCGTACAAGATCAGCCCCCAACATTTTCTGGTGATTAGAACTAGTCTGAAGTCATAGTCGTTATGGTAGTAAGTTGTACAGGTCTAATTGCCTTGCTCTCATGTCTTACTTCATTATTGTAGGTACATCCGAGTGTGCCATCAATGCTTGTTTAACCCTTTCACCTTTATAAACTGCTATAGTATGACCTCGTTTTACGAATGTAGGTTCACGAAAAGTTTGAGGCAGAAAAAGGTGACTTGAAATATCATATGTTTAAACCAGTGGGATTTCACACTGACTAACTTTATATTGCCTGATGTTCTATTTATAAAAGGTTGTGAGTCTTAGTTCAGTGGTTGTGAGTAAATCACTTGGAATTTTTCTGCACTTATGTTTGTTGATGAGGCACATGCAACACTTATAAAAAAGGAACTATTTTTAGGTTCTGTTTTATTTTCCCAAGTGCTCTTGTTAATGTTCCAATTAGCAGTAGGTGGTTGGCCTTTGTGGCTCAATTGATAGCATATTCTAGTCTAAATCCAGAGATGACAGGTTCGAGTCTCGATGGTGCCATTGGGATATTTCGGCATGTCCATAGGCAAGACACTTCCCGTAGCCAGGTCTGTCGGTTAGGGCTGTAAACCTGGCGGTCCCGTTAATCATTGAATTGAATGATGTTTAACGGCTCATCAACACAGTATAGGTTATTTAGAGCCACCCCAGAGAGAGGGGAAGGATACATAGGAATCCGGGAACCTGCCCTACTCTTATTATCGAATAGATTCCTATGGTTCTTTAACATGCTCGGAGGATAGACCGATACACGGGACCGCCCGGTTTACGTCCTCATCCGACGGACGAGGCTAAGGGAAAGTGTCTTGCCCAAGAACACACCGACGGAACTCAGTGGCACCACGGAGAATTGAACCCGGGGCCTCCGGTTACAAATCCTCCGCGCTACCAACTGCGCCACGCCAGCCCTCATTATATCCTTAGATCGTGTTAAAGAACCATAGGAATCTATTTGATAGTAAGAGTAAGACTGGGTTTCCTTCTTGTATATTTTTCCCTCCTTCCGGGGCAGCTCAAAATAAACTGTATAGTAAGGATGATGAGCGGTTAAGACAACAATTCATACAATTTCAATTTGCAGTAGCTCTTACGGTTTTATTTGTTTTCCAATCCTGTATATTTTTGGAGTTCAAATGATGAGGCTCAGCAGTGTTCAGCATTTAGTGTTGTTTGCATGTATTGTATGTTCTCTTTTATGTTTCAAACAGCTGTATCATAAACTAATTGCTTTGACTTAAAATATCTCTGGCAATCATTAAACAAATATGTTTCAACTCAAAAATATTGTTAACATCATTTTGTGGTATTTTTCTATATCTTTAAGGATGTTGTTGTTTATCTATGGAGCTATGGAGATGTTACCGATTATTGCTCAGTAATGGTGTTTTTGTTTGTTTATCGTGTCTGTGGTAATGTTATTGATAATGCTTTTGTATTAATAGGGTTTTTATTGAGTATGTATTATATTTATGGGTTGTTATTGATTATATATTATATATTGTATATGTAGGGTTGTTCTTGAGTATGTATTGTATCTAGGTTTTTTTTATTGATTGTCTATATAATTGTATTTATAGGGTTGTTATTTGATTATCTATTGTATATAGAGGGTTGTTATTTGATTATCTATTGTATATATAGGGTTGTTATTGAGTATGTATTGTATCTGTGGGTTGTTATTGATTATGTTTCCCCAGGGATCACTCTAGGATTGAATTTCAATGAGACAAAATGTCCCATTAGCTTGATTTTAATGAGACATTCACCATTTTCAGGAAACATTTCGGATTCAAAGTTAATTGCTTGCACCAGTACATAGTTAATCACGTCATTATAGATTGGGGGATAATGGTCAGACATGACTAAAAGTTGATAAATTATGATAAAAATGGCCATGTTTATTCATAATCAATCGATTTACTTTGACACCGCCGGTCCCGCAAAGCAAAAGCAAACCGGAAGTTTACAGACATAACAATCTCCTTTTGATGTGTTTTCGAATAATTTGATATTTTCTCATTTTATATGTTTTAATCACGAATAATTGGATCTGAACAAATTAACTTGAGATTTTTAATGAAATATAAATCAATATATTTTCATTACGCACCGAAATGGTGAAAATTTCCCCAATTTAATGCGACAATTTGTTCCATTTGTCTTTTTTCATGCGATTTTTGAGATTTTAATGCGAGAATATCGCAGAATCGCGGCCTAGAGTGATCCCTGCTCCCCATACTGGGGAGACATATTGTTTTTAGCTTGGATTGTCTGTCTGTCTGTCTGGATCTCTGTCCGTCACAAGTCGTGTCCTCTCCATATCTCTTGAACCGCTTGAGGGATTTTGAAATAACGTAGCACAAATTGTCACCATTTCGAGATAACATGCAGAGTGGAACTTCCAGCCACGTCCGGTCAGTGCAAAGGTCACACGCAGAGGTCGAAGGTCTGAGTATGTATTGTATCTATAGGGTTGTTATTGAGTATATGTTGTATCTATAGGGTTGTTATGGGTTATCTGTTGTATCTATAGGGTTGTTATTGAGTATCTGTTGTGATGTTTTTGAGTATATATTGTATCTATGGTAATGCTATTGTTCATATGCATGTATTGTCTTTATGGTGATGTGATTGTTCATATGTTTTCTCCATGGTGATGTTATTATTGTGCATTATTGTCTCTTTGGTGATATATTGTTCATGTGTTGTCTCTGTGGTGATGCTATTGTTCATATATTGTCTCCATGGTGATGTTATTATTGTGCATTATTGTCTCTTTGGTGATACATTGTTCATGTGTTGTCTCTGTGGTGATGCTATTGTTCATATATTGTCTGTATGGTGATGTTATTGTTCATATATAATGTCTCTATGGCAATAATTGAATATATGTTTCATGTGTTGTCTCTATAGTGATGTCATGTTATTGATTTACTATTGTATCTATGGAGATATTTTGATTATCTGTTGTATCTATGGAGAACGTATTTATTATCTATTGTAGCTATGGTGATGGCCGATGTCACAGTGGTTACAGAGCTGATGAATGAGGAAGAGAAGAGGATTAAGTTATTCTTGGAAGCACTTGGCCAGAAACTCAAGGACAAAAAGGTATTGTTCATTCAGCAAATAAGGGGAGTATAACTCAAAGAGTGATCCTGATGTTATGTAAAACCTTCTTGGCTGTTTGTAGATTCATCTGAAACCTTTCGTATAACACATTAAGTTTTTTCATCAATAAATGGTTTTGCCAAGTGGAAATAATGAAACAGTAGTGTTTCCAAATGCATTTTTTTCTATATTTTAAGTCGGTGGTTTGTTTGTATGGGGTTTTATGTCATTTTCAACACATGTAATGTTATATATAAAAGTCAGTTTTTTGTGGTGGAGGCAGACCACCAGCTTTTCATGGGTATAACCAGTGCTGTACACCTCTCGCCATCCGTAAGAATTCAAGTCTGACAGTGGTAAGGCTGTATATAGGAGTGTTGCAGGTAATTCCGGTAAAATCGTTTTTCAAGTCCATAATACCTCTTCCCTTTATTACAGGTCGGTGGTAAGGTTAAGAGTGTTGGAGGTAATCCAGGAGAGGTGGTTGTGCGGGTCTGTAAAGAGGAGAAGGCCAACCTCATCGTCACTGGAACGCGTGGCATGGGCAAGATCAGACGCACCTTCCTGGGCAGCATCAGTGATTACATCATTCATCATTCGCATGTCCCCGTGCTTGTGTGTAGACACAAAGACCAACCACAACACGAGCAGAAGTAGATATAAATAGAATATGAAAGGGAGAGGGAGAACTTGATTGACTAGTTTAAAATTGAAAGAAAAATACTTCAAGGGAAAGTTTTGTGCGATAATAATTTTTATTTGTTCAGGGAGAAAAACTGGGAAAGACGGGAAAATTGCATTGTTTTTTCGATAAAGACAAAATTGTTTATTTCAATATAATTTAAATAACATGTACTTGTAGCAACCTAAATTAGTTTAAACGTATCTCATTTGTTTTACAGCATGATATTTGTACACATATACTTATAGGATCTGATAGTTGCTGTTATATTGAGTTACAGAGCTTGAGCTAAAATGAAAGTTTAAGAGTATTTATTTATAGTTCTTTTGTTGTTTTCTTGGGCACTGCTAAAATAGCCGGTCAGCTAACCAAAGTAGGAGGGTAAATCACCCGCCTACCGGCCATTAAGAAAAGCCCTGGAGTTAGCATGTTTGAAATATTCAAATTAGTAGAAATGAAGTCTTCATTATAATAATCGAACGTGTTAAAATTACCCGTCAATACTACAGTCGTAGTATGAAAGAAAAGTTTCTAGAACAATTAGGCAAAAATGTGTGTAACAGTTAATGAGGGATTGTTTCATTGGCTGGCATTAACATTACATGTGTCATGTTTAAGGAGGCTAAACTGCCAAGTTTCGCAACAACGCCATTGTTTGTTAGACTGTTTGTTTAAGGAGGCTGAACTGCCAAGTTTCGCAACAACGCCATGGTTCCACATTTTCTGCATTATAAAACAATGCACATTCACCTATTAAATTCATAAATGATTGCATGATTAAAAAAGAGTCTTTTAATGATTTTTGAGTTGATAACTCATAACTTAATTCAAAGTGTTGGTAAGGAAGTTAATGACAAGTTCACTGTTAAGACTTTAATCCACAAGTAAATTGTGAGAAAATGATGATTACATTGGCAGTCAGACTTTAATGATGTATCCACTCGTCCAGTCAACTACCATTAGGTTTGTCTTGCCCTGACCTCAGGTTTACTAGTCTCGGACTACGGCAGTCATGTTCACTCGTCCAGTCAGGACACCCAGCATTAGGTTTGGCTTCCCCTGACCATATGTCCAGTCTAGATGACCAGCATAATGTTTGACTTGCCCTGACCTCATTTTTACTTGTCTCGGACTACTCCAACAGTCGGGCAACTGTTAATGTCGAGCCCCGTCTAGATCAGCATGAGCTGTTGCAGCATGCGATCCTTTATCCATCAGTCCTCTACACCTTTATTATTACTTCTCAGAATCTACTCAGTCCATATGAAACTTTGCAGGCACCTTTCAGATGACGTATGTGTTGGACAATCTCTCAATAGAGCACAATTTTTTACTCTTGTTAATTTTTTCTTTATGTTGTGTGGAATTATATATCTGAAAATGAGTATAAGATTATTGTAACCAGAATAGAAAATATGTATTTATGTTAATATTAGAATATAAGCTGTATATTTGTGTAAAGTAATACTGATGTAAGTTTTTCCATTTTCCTCAAGTGTAGATTCATACATATTTGACAAAGTCGGGTTCAAGATGTATTTAAAAAAAGGTTTCAGGCAGCTAAATGTTCGCTTTTTGAAAGATTCTTAACAATTATGGAGAAGTTATTGGTGCTTAAAGTGCTTTGATACTTTGCCCCCTCATGCACATAAAGTTGCCAGAGAAAACTGTACCTCGATTTATAGCAGAATCTTTTTTCAATGCTATATGCACTTGTTTTTTTTTAACTTTTTTTTTTTGCAGGTGAAAAATATAAATGTGATGGAAATTCAAAATTAGATTTATATTTAACAGTATGTAGTACTAATTTTAGGAATATGCCAAAGACAATAGTTTTAACCATGTACGATTTACATATATTCAACTTGTGCAAAGCTGTGAAGGATCAAGATTGACATGTGTCCCATTTAAGTAATAACCAGTGGCCGTTTCATAGTGAAATTACGTTATGAATTTTAACCCCAGCATAATAGTGCTCTGCTATTCAAAGCAGTGCTATTTCTAATATTTCTTCCCGTGTGGTTGCTGGGGTAGAACACAACCACTGCAAATCCTGCTAGGACCAACCCCCCACCATTTTTTATCATGCTCATTCAAGGTCATCATGACACCGCTTATGCAAACGTGGAAACGTGGCTGCATCGTAAATGGAGAATTTGCTGCAGTTCTGCAGGTTAGAAGGTTAGAGGCCCATTCTCCATATTTTATCTTGATGTAAATGGAGGATGAGCCTGACATTCATTCCTGTTAGGCACTATATAACCTTTCAATTCAATTTTCTAATATTTCAAAATGTTGAGCAAGAATGAATTTCGAGGGCTTAACGCAGAATTATGGTATCTTGTATATATATATATGCCGTAGTTAAAGAAGTTCCACGTTTACAGACAGGCATAAGGAAAAATTCATTAAAATGAATTTGAAAGATGGAAAATTTCTCTAGTTTACATCTTCGTTACACATGTAATAGGATCTGACCTTACATTTACATATTGTATCTTATTACACATGTAAGGTTCTATATTTCAGTCATCTCCATATTGCAGGTCATGAATCTCGTATCAAACCTGAACCTGCTTGTGAATCTATTTAATATTTCATTTATATGCGATGTCTCGTATCTGTTTAATTCTGGTAGAAGTCGATACATTTGTTCTGTATTACCCATGCATAATAATTACATACTGAATACAAGGGAGGTTAATTATGGTAATTAGCTGTTACGTCATTTAATCAGCGAGGAACATCAGTGAATTATCTCCCCTGATAACCCTCCAAACAACTTGGTTCATCCATTTGGTTCACCTTGCTTTTTATTGTGATTTCTTTAATATATTATACATAATTATGAATCTGCAAACTCTCATTCTTCCATTAAATTTGTATATATTAAAATATAAATTCAAGTATTGTTTTATGAAAATCATACTGTTTGAAATTGATATCCAAATTGATATCATATTCATACAAGAAATAATTGAAAAATCACAGCATCTAAATGTAACAAAATGATAACTGCAAAGAGGACCTAGTTAGGCTTGAAGGGAGGTAATTAACAGTTTGAAGTTTGCAGAAAACAACAATTTTACTGTAATTCAACATCCTCCTTATAATACATTGATCTCGTCCAGATTTGTGCCATGTTATTGAGTGTTTAAGTTCTTTGTACAAATGAAGTGCTACTTGTTTTTCATTTATTTGCTAATTTGTTCTTCAAAAGATTAAAAGGCCTTAGTCCGAATTACTGGTTTAGTACAAGTGTTTAGTAATTAATGGAAGTATTAGTATCTTCTATATATGTATTCACATTAGTGCCATATTGTCTAGAAAGATGTGAAATGTGTTCTTATTAAGCATTGTTAACCTGGTTGCTATTAGGCACTAGTTCTACTGGTCGAATACCATTAGAGGGTTTATGTTTTGCGGCAGCGTATGTATGATCTTAAACGTTTTCTTCTGCCCGCTAATTACATTGCAGGAAACTTCCAATGTTTAATTGGTCTTAATATAAAAAAAAACTTTGGCAAAATCCAAGATGGCTGCCACAGTTTAAAAGTGGAAAATTGAGCTTAATCTTTGCATGCTACAGGCGACCAAAACACTATTTTTGCCCATTCTATATTTTCAAAAGAAAAAAAATCATTAGTTTTAGATTTGGTTGCAACCTTCTTTTATTGCAGAAATGTCAAAAATATTTCTCCAATAGAGCACATTTCCCGTTGGAGGAACTCTGTTTTTAAATAGGAATATTTAATAAATAGCTTTATTTTCCCTACTTGTAATGACATTGTTCTCTCGAGAAATTGGAAGAGTAGACAACATATATTTGTTGAACTGAAGACATTTTCATATACAGTCGAACCATTTCTTTCATCCACGGTTGCAAGAATATGCTAATTAAAAGATGAATGTGTTGGTACAAGATTGGCAAGCAAAACAGTATTATGCTTTATTGCTTATTGTACTTCAGTACCCTATTATTTATCACCTCACATGGCTATAGATTCCTCAAACATTAGCTTAATTTATTTACACAACAAAACATGTATGTATATTATGTAACGCCCCGATCAATTGTCTTGGTAATACATTTACACAAACATTGCGCTTTTAATCTCACAGTTGTAACCTATTATTTGGATTATAAATTAATAAATTGGTCTAAATGTACTTGTTTCGTGTCTTGTTTTATTGTACCAATTGGCTCCCCGTGTGCTTGCTGGGGTAGACTACAACCACTGCAATCTCACAAACACACTGTCTGTTTAATTACACTAAATGAGCTGGATGTGTTCGCCTGGTGCAGTCGAAAGTAGTTCTGTATTAATAGAGTGCTAATCTTTTTTTCTTTTAAAAATGTTTTTTAGTACATTTTCCTGTTATTTTTTGCCTGTAACTGTATTCTGGACGTGTTTATTTGAAAATGCAGCTCATCATGTTTTTGACAGTTTTTGATATAAATTTGAGAAGTGACAGTAGACGGGGCTGTTTCCCCCCTTTTTGTACGCAGTATTCAGGGTAAATTTCGAGAGTATTCAGTACCCACGGCCCGGGTTAAAATAGTATGCAGTACTCGGATTATCCATGTTAAATAGTATTCAGTACTCGGGTCTAAAATGAAGGATTATTTAGTACTCGGCAACACCCACAGACGGTATGGAAATAGCATTGACCTTTGACCCGGTGTTAGTATACAGCCGAAGAAATTATTCAACCCCCTATTTCCTTGTTGATGTTTAATAGCAGACATATTAATTTGTATGATAAAGTAAGATTCCCAGAATTCTAACCCAGTTGAGTTTTTAACAGGTTGTCAACATTCTAACTTTACTATGGGAGCATCAATTAAGACTCATTGGAAATGTGGCTCCATCAGAGAGTCTACTATAGAATTTGAAACAACTCTGCAGGTAAGAAGGTGCTAGGTCCATTCTCCATAGTTCATCTTGATGTAAATGTAGGATGTTCATTCCTGTTAGGAGTCATACAACCCTGCATGTGTTGGTGTTCCTTAAAATCCAGTTCAATACCAATTGTACCAATTAACATATTGG